>VSMD01015373.1:0-23699 GCA_008750895.1 Mirza zaza | reverse complement strand
GACTGGGACGCACCCGAGCTTGAACCTCAGTACCGGACAGGGCAGGGCTGTGTCTCGTGGGCCTGTGTTGGGGTACGGGGGCTCCCCAGAAACCTTGGGACACGTCCCCCCCGCACCCCCTTGGGTAAGTTCTGAACCCGGGACCAAGGCGACAGGGACGCACCCGAGCCCGAACCTCGGCACTGGGACAGGGCAGGGCTGTGCTTCATAGGGCCTGTGTCGGGGTACGGGGGCTCCCCAGAAACCTCGGGACCCCCATACCCCCTTGGGTAAGTTCTGAACCTGGAACCGAGGCGACTGGGTTGCACCCGAGCCCGAACCTCGGCACTGGGACAGGGCAGGGCTGTGCCTCTCGGCCAGACTCCTGCTCAGGGCCTGCCCGGGCCGTGCCGCACGTGCACCCTGCACCGCAGAGAGGAGCCCGCGCTATCCCTGGAGAGCGGTGCGTGGCCGCCAGCCCAGGGGCCAGCCACCAAGGGCCCGGCTGAAGCCCCCGCCCGGAGCCTGTCCTGGCTCAGACCCTGGAATGGGGCAGGGACAGGGGGCCGAGATAGAGGCACGCAGAGGTCACGTGCAGACGCCGCCGCGCACGCACCGTCTGGGACCTGGAGGTGCTGCGGTCCCCTTAACCAGGACAGAAACTCGCCTGGGCAGGTATAGGCGAGGAGTACCCAGGGCACCAGGGCAGGGCACGAATTGCCGCCTCGCACGGGATCTGTGGCCGCTGCTGGCTCCCGGCGTCCCTAGTGAAGTGCGTGGCGCCAGCACTGCTCAAGTCCCCCGCACAGCAGTGACCTCCTGTCTCAGCTTCGAACGTCACTGCAGCGGTGCCTGCCCCGCTCTGCCCCACCTGGCCCCCGGCTGCACCACCGCAGAGGCCACAAAGGTGACACGGGAACCTTAGAAAGACCGCGCCCCTATCTCCAGCACCGCGCAGAGCCGAGACACAGGAAGGAAGCCAGGGCTCGGAACAGAAAGGCGAAGGGCGCTCTGTGAATTCAGGGAGCAGCACGTCCGCGCCACAGACGCCACCAGACCGTCACTGGCACGGCCATCGCGTGAGGCTCTTCGTCCGCCACCGTCACTAACGCAGAGGAGAGAAGGTGCCGGAAAAAGACGGAGCTGAGCGTGCAGTGGAACAGACACCGTAAACCGCAGGTCAGGAAGCCTGCAGGAACCGTGAAGGGTAAATACATGTCATACGGTAAAAAAAAAAAAAAATCAATGCACTAAACCGTGAACAAGGAACGCCAGACCATATGATCCTCCTAACCAAGCGTCTGGGGGACGCGAGCTCGGGGAACAGGAGAGGAAGGTCGTCGCTCCGGCGCGGTCGGGCCTCGGATCGGATCCGGGCTCCGCAGGCGACGTGGCTGGCGCCACAGACAAGCCGTGTCCTCAGAGGCTGCGGGCCCCGGGCATCCGGGAGGCGCCTCCAGACGCCGACGCAGAGCGGTTACCCGTGCCGCCAGGGCCGCTGCGTTGCGCGAGACGCCGGCGCAGGCGAGGTTCGAGTGCGCACACGATGCGGACACTCTAGGTCCCGGCCCCCCAGCTGTGCCGTCACCACCTCCCTGCACCACGCCAGGCCTCCGCGGAGCACTCCACACCCTGCTCCAGCCCCCGCCCCACTGACCCCCAGCGATGCCCACCCAGGGAGCAGCACTGACAGGAGCCTTCCGCCGCTTTCTACAAAGCCATGAGATTGTGGCTAACTCTCGTGTATCCAGGACTCTGCAACGCGGAAGTCATCACACCTCGCCTGCAAGGGCCGGGCTACGGTGGCATTTAACTTGATACAACGTGGCACGTTAGCACCGCTTCATCTAATGATTAATATCTCAGAGACCGAACTCTGCATGCAACGAACACGCCTCCTCCGAGGTGCCCCGAGTCAGGAAGCAGTCCTGTGTCTCGCCCCATCTTAGCCCAAAGACGCGAGAGCTAGAGCTGGCGCAGCCCTTCACCGGCAAGACTGCAACAGCCAACACCACGTCAGCCGTCAACGGCGGGGTGGAAACGCATCACTCTCGGGCCATCCTGTGCGGCAGGATCCGTGTTTGTTAGTTTTCTCTTTTGACAGCAGATAGACGAGTGACTGCCAGGCAAGGAAACGTCAGTGCAGGCACATGCCCCATGCAATGACCGGGGCGAAGGCACTCTACCGACACTCGGGATAAAATACTGGCGAGGCCTGGTCACAAAGGGTGTGCTGACCCCCGCGCACCCCAGTGCGGGCGTGCTGACCCCCATGCACCTCCGCGGTGCCGTCTGCCCACACGAGGAGAGGAGCATGCGCCGGGACTGGTGACACGTTCACAGGTGCTCAACGGGAGGGCAGCCACACACATTCATTCGCATTCACGCTTGACAGGCTAGTGACCGGCATTCTCTTATAGGCTGAGCCACTCTCGACACGACACACATGAACAGGAGCACACCCTTGAGTAAGAAGAGCCGGGCGGAGCCGTGGCGCGGCCCGTCCGCCCCGGAGACGCCCGACCAGCGAAGCCCCGGCAGGGTTGCCGCCGCTGGGCCCAGCCTCCCGCTCTGCTCCAATGGCCCTGCTCTCGGCCACGTACCAGGAGAGGCACACGCAGGCAGGACACGGCAGTGGCAGGACACGGGCTGAGAGCCTGCAGGGACACGGCCGGGCCCCTGAGTCTGGGGGAGGAGGGGACAGAAGGGGCAGAGGAGGGACCCTCTGAGGACTCCCGCAGGGTGCTCCTCGAGTGTCTCCCCAATCCCGCCGTCAACCCCCTTTCACCCTCGCCACGGAGGGCATTTCTGCTCCTTGGAACGGGAGGGAGCCCCAGCGACTCCCGCACTCTCCTCTCCGTGGCAGACGCTCTCCTGCCGCTCCCAGAGAGCCGGGGAAGCGTCACAGCTTGCAAGGCACCGAGCGCCAGGCCGTTAGGGCGACAGGCTCGCGCACCAGCACTGCGGCCCCTTCCGTCCCAGCGGGGAAGTGCGGAAGGACCAAGGACCGGGGCTCGTGTGTGCAAATAACTGGACACGGAACAGTCCTCGGGCCTCCACCTGAGGGCAGCCACTTGCCACCTGGGGCCACTAAAGTTAAAGTGTAATTTAATTTAAAACCCAGCTCCTCGGTGGCACCAGCCACACCTGACGTGCCCGAGGGCCACGCACGGCCAGTAGCTGCCCCAACAGGGGATGCGGCCGTGGACCGTTTCCACCACTGTAGAAGGTTCTGGACGGCAGGACTGAGGAGGTCTCTTCTGTATGAAGCCGTCTTAGTGACCCGGTGTCTCTTCCTCCACGTAAGCAGGAGGAAGCCTCCCGGCCACGCACGACCCCGCTCCGTCAGCGTGGACGGAGCCTGGCCGCGATTTCCTGCGGAAGGGGCGTGAACACACGCAGGGGGGAAGAGGACACCTGCGAGTCCCAGTGCACCCGGGGAGTGGCGAAAACACCCGTTTCCCCTTGGCAGTTCCTGCCGAAGGTTTCCGGACTGCTCTGCCCCTCGGTCCTGTTCCGTGACTTCGCGTTGCCCGGCGGGGAAGGAGTGGGGGAAGGGGAGGCGCGAGCCGGGTCCCCACACTACCCGTCGCCCCACACGCTTCCAAGGAGACCCCTGGGGTGGGGGGCGAGGCCCTCGCTCTGGGCCTCTGTCTTCTCTGGCCCCGTGCAGTTCGAGACTCAGGGAAGCAGGAGCCGAGCGCAGCCCCTCCACGGACTCCCGAGCAGCGGACAACTGCGCCCTCTGCGCAGAGCCCACAGACGCCGCGCGGAAGGGCTGGGGCCAGAACACGTGGGCCCTCCCACGGGAGGCGAGTCCACGCAGTGGCCGCCACCAAGCACTCCGCACGTCTCAACACGCTTCCCCCTTCCCGGCCATGCAGCGGGAACACCAAGTCGCCCGGAGACGCTGGCGGAGACGGCCCGGCCCCGGAACCCTTACTCCAGGGCCCTGGCGGGGAGCACCCAGCCCTGCCGCGCTCCCCGCCTGAGCCGCGACTGCCCCAAGGGTTTCCAAGGACCTGCCCGCGGGAGGGACCATCACCAGTCCACCATCCACAGACCACTCACTTTGCAGAGCGGGAGGTCATCTCGCTCATCCCCCAAGAGTCTCCCGAGTTGAGCCCTCACCCATCAGAGGGCCTCGCCGAGCGTCTGGGGAACGGGACGTCCATGGCCCCAAACAGGCGACGGGGGTTGGGGGAGGGTGCTGCCCGGCGGCATCTGGCCTACACTTCACATCAGGAGTCCTGGAAGCCACCTACGTGGGGAGGTGTCACCACCCACGAGTACGGACCAGGAAACCAGCTCGGGGTTCAGAGGGAACCAAGCCTGACCCCGACCCCAGGGTGCCATGCGGCCCTGGGCCATTCCCACCTGGCCTCTCAGAACCTGCCGGGGGTCTGAAGGACAGGGTCCCCGGGAGTCCCGAGGGTGGGACGTTTATTTTTTTTTCTTGCCTTTTCATCCACTCCACAGTATCTGTTTTTATCTTTCTCCAGCGTCTCGTTAAAATTAAACTTCCTCTTCTTGTCGAGAGCTGTCGGCTGTAAAGGGAAACATTCCTCCTCCTCCTCCTCCTAACAAGGACACGACGTGTCCACAGTGCGGCCACCTCCAGCCAGGCCCCCAAGGACGGGACGGACCCAGCAGCACTGCCCTCGGCCCCTGCTCCCCCGTCCGTGCAGCCGTGAGCTCCGCTCGCTCCTGAGACCCTCCCAGAGTTCAGGGAACCGACGAGCTAAGTTGCAGCCTCATGTAAAAGATTCAAGCCAGCCCCAAAGGCTGTTTTCTGCGACAACCGCCCCCTTGCAAACGGCACCACGCGGCGGCTCGAGCCTGTTCCCTGTTCTCGGAGAGCAGCTGAGCAACCGCACCCCTGCCCGACTGCAGGGCGCCGTGCTCACTGACACCCCCGGGGGGCTGCGTGCCTTCCTGGGGCCCCACCTGCCCCCAGGCCTCTCCCCTGGCGTGCCGGCCCCTGCCCAGCGCCCACCAGGACCCAGCCCACCTGCCGTGCTCCAGCGCTGCCCACCAGGCCTACCGGAGCCCTGCCCTCTCTGGGCCACGCGTTCTAAACAGCCCGGCTCCGCAGCAGAGCCCTGGGTACAGCCCAGCTCCCCACAGCAGCTGACCTCTGAGCAGTGGCCTGACCTCTCCGACTCGCTCCCCCACATACACATCAGCAGCAGCGGCACGTGCGGAGAGCCCAGGGCTGGGAGGCCCTGCACTGGCAGGAGCCGTACCTGTTGCGACTGTTTTTATTGCACGCTGCGAGGATTAAAGGAGATAAACTGTGCAAACCCTGGGCACGCCGTAGGCATGGATGACACCAGGCGGTGGCGTGGTGCTACTTTCATTGTTAACAATCTGACAAAGCAGATGAACACCCCAGGCCCTGCTGGGCTCAGAGCCCCTGGGGACAGAGCTGTAATGTCACAGCCGTGAACGCATCCTAAACACACAGCGTGGAAATAAGCCCACCACACTTCCTGTTCCTCAAAGGACATGCTGTGATAAAAGGGACCTGGATTAAGGAATACACTTCACGGACGGCAGCATACCCCTGGCCAGGCCCTGGGAACACTACGGGGTCCTGCTCCGAGCCCCTGAGGCCAGGAGCCCTCCATGAAGCTGGGCCCCTGCGCCGGGTGCCTGGACCCCGGGGTCAACCAGCCTGTTCAATAGGGATCGGGATGACACAGTGTGAACGTTCACTGTCAGGCAGGAGGAGGACGCCACGGGGTAGCTTTCCAGGGTTAGCATGTGTGTATGTACATGTGCGCGTGCACGCGCACACACGCGCACACATACACACACACACACACACACACACACACACGAGGATGCAAATGCCATGGAGCCCGGGGTCTCCATGGTGAGCTGCGGGGCCCAGCCAAGTGCACGTGGGGAGGTCCACTTAGTCCCCCAACCCCTCCCACATCCGAGGACAGCCCAGCACCCCCCCACCCCTCGCCGGCCTGTTCTCGGGCCAGCTGTCATGAACAGCACCTGATTTGTGTGTGTGTGAGTGCTGTCTTCTAACTGTGACAGTAACTGACAGTCGCCCAGAGGTCAGTGTTCATCCACCGGGGCAGTCCGCAGCCTCTGAAGGTGACGGCAGAGCCTTGGTGGCTGACGCACAGGTTTATCTGGCAAAACTCCCGCCTGGTTTTACATTCTGCTGGATGACAATGGGACGCACCTTAGTCCCTGGGCCCAGACAGCTTTGCAGAGCGGTACCCGCCGCGCTCTGTGAGTCTGCCGCTCCGTTACTGGGGTGTCTGCGTGGCCGGCAGCACCCTCTCCAGGGTGTGATGGACACACGGGTGGCCAGACTGTCCCTGCTTCTGGCCCTTTCCTTGGGGAAGCCACCCTGCCAGGCCCGAAAGAAAGGGCAAGGGCTTCCCAATTTTTCTTTTCCTTTTATTGTATTTTTGTGCATTAAAAAAAAAAAAAACCCGCTACTTCTGCATGAACTATTTTGAAAAAGCAATGCTTAAAAAAGTTCCAGAAGTTTCCAGATTTGTAGGTAGAATGAACAAGAGTTGGGTGTGGTTTTCAACCATGTTCAGATAGAGATAGCTTAGCTTCCTTCAGTTGCTAACCGCGTTCTAGCCGTCCCTAGGCTAATGAGCAGATGAAACTTGTCTTCCGAGTCTAAACACATTCACACACACACACATGACATCTGTGCACACACATCTTCTACAAACACACTCCAACCCCAGTTCCCTGAACACTGTTGGGAGGGAGGCCCTCCCTGTCCCACAGGCCACGACTGTGACCACACAGGGTGACCACAGCAAGGAAACACGCAGCCACCAGAGCTGTAGATTAATGAAGCACCGTGGGTACACGCTCCACCGCGCAAATTACCCACAGTGTCCTACCCTGCCTTGCTTAACACCTGACAATCACCGTACTTGAACAATTATTTGGTGATCCAAGACCTCGGCTCTCCTCCCCCAGCTCACCCTCCCCCGCCCACGCCCAGAGCACGAAGGGCCGAGCTGTCCCCAGGACCCTCTGCGGCTACACCCTGGCTCTGCGCCTTCTGCTCCCGGGACGCCCAGGGGTGGTCTGAACCTGCAGAGGAGGAGCCCCCGGCACCAAGCCCGGGGCCTGGGTGGGCTCCGTGCCCCACAGCCGCCCTCCGACGGGCAGGGACTGTGCCGGGACCCCAGGAGGGAACCGAGAAGGGCTCTGTTTGGGGCCCAAGTGCCACACGGCTGGAAGCCCGCAAGACAGCAGCGCCCAGTGACCCCGAAGGCCACGGCCAGGCCTTGGAGGGCTGGTGCCCAAGCCCTCAGAGGGCCCGGCAGCCATGACAGGGCCCACAGCCAGCAGGGACATGGTCAGACGGACATGTCCCCTACACTGTCTCTGCACGTCCTCGCTCTGACCTAGGAGGTACTCCTGCCTCCTAGACCTCACACAGCTCATGGTGGCCTTGACATGTGTTCTAGGTCATCAAAGGCCGCGTCCTGCCCCAGAGAATGTGTGCACGAGACGCTCTGTGCATTCGCACCGCTTTCCAACCGCCACACGAGGTCTGAGCAAACATGCCTGCGACAGATCTTCTTCACGCTCTCTTCTGGAACAAGCAAGAGAGACGGGACTCAGGGGCCGGTGCCACAGCACATCCCGGCCAGCACCCCGGCACGCGCCCTCACCGGCAGCAAACACCCATGGAGTGTCCTCATCCACCCGAGAGCCAGTGGCCACACAGAGAGCCAGGAGGAGCCAGAGGTAGCCCGTGTGGCGGCCCTGCCTAGGCGGGACCCGCCACAGCCCCCACCTCGGGTGAGCGCTGAGGGTCACCTAAGAGACTCTTTGGCCTGGGAGATGAGCAGGAAGGAGACAGCACACGAGGCTGCGGAGAGATCCGGTCAGGAAGCACCGAGACCCCCGCCAGCCATGGAAAAGACAGGCATCAAGCCACAGGGTCCCCACCCGAGGGCAGAGCACTGCTGGCCAGTGTCCTGGGGGCCACTGGAGCCTTATCCGGGAAGCAGACCCACCAACCCTCTGACTTCTTCTGGGCCAAGAAGAGGGGCTGCTCGGGACAGCTCTGGAGAAACCAGGGGGGCTGCATCTGGAAAGCTCTCCCAGGAACACGAGCCGTCATCTCCCAGCTGGAAAAGTGAGACGCCGAGGCAGGTCTGCTGGGAGCTGGGACCACTTCCCACCCACTGTGCAGCTCCTCAGGGACACGGGACAGCAGGACACCCTGCCTGGCGTCTGGCCTCAGGTCTTCCTAAGAAGTCAACGCTCCCAGGGGCTTTAACAGCCCAGCAGGATCATGGCTCCGATTCTCAGCTTTCTGCTCTAGAGGGTCTTGGCGGAGTGAGGAAGCTATACACTTCTCTGGAAGACCAGCAGCCAACAGGGAAGAGAAGCGAGGAAGGTATTTCTTGGGTTTTAGTTGAACTGACACACGGTCACCTCCACCGCGGCCAGCTCTCTGTTGCTGTCGGCAAGTCGGGACCTACATCTGTGATCACCGCAAGTCGGTTTTTCACATCTCAAAAGGGCAAAGCCCCACATCCGTGGCCCGTCCGGGCCAAGCACGGTTAACAAGGCCTCGGTGCGGGGCTCGGCCACCACGGACACCTCACGTCTGCAGACTCCCGGAGCCCCCACGGCATGGGGACCGCTGCCTGCCAGCACCTCGCACTCTGGACCCGTCCGGGCGGCAGTGGGGCCTCATGCTCCACGAGCCCCCACCGGGAGGATGGCTGGTCCCTCCGCTCTTACATCCCAGGGACGTGCGCCGTGGGCGGCTGGAGGTGGCACACACGCCCTCCACCCCTCCAGGGGCTCCGTGCAAACGCCCTACGTTGATTCCAAATGACAAACCACTAGGTCACTCGGAGAGACGCCGTGAGTTACATAACAGGACACAGAAAGCCCTTCGCAAGTTTCTTACCAAAGAGTCGAACGTGCGGAATCGGCACCTTACCTCCCGCCGAGACTCTGCCCGACTCCGAACGCCCCTCGGAAGCCGTCCCTCCCGGGGCGGCCGGCGCTTTGAAGCGGGAGGAAACTCAAGCCCTGCTCTCCCGGGCGCCGGGGAGGGCCGTCGCTCCGCCCCGACATCTGGTTTCCATTCCCTGCTCGTGTTGTCACGTTACGTAACAAGCAGATGACACGGGAGATCGCCAACAAGAGTTTCGGCCCGAGACTCGCAGAGAACGCCCCGGAACACTGTTTATGTTTGGGGCCGCGAAGGGTCACCGAAGCAGGCCTGGCGCAGGGCTGCGGCATTCCAAGTCTAAGCCCGGCGCTCACGGCAAACACCTCGGGCAGCAGGACGCCGCCCTCCCCGCTCGGCTCAGTTGAACCGCGTCCGTTCCCTAGCCCTTCCTCTCATCCCACATCCAGGTTAGAGGAAGGCGCGAGTTATACCCGGCTGGCGCTTAGTTTCTCCGTGCTTGGGAAGAGCCTCTGGCCTGGGAGATGAGCAGGAAGGAGACAGCACACGAGGCTTCGGAGAGATCCGGTCAGGAAGTGCCGAGACCCCCGCCAGCCGTGGAGAAGACAGGCGTCGAGTCACAGGGTCCCCACCCGAGGGCAGAGCACTGCTGGCCGGAGCCTTATCGGGGAAGCAGACCCACCGACCCACCCGCCCCCTCCTTAGCTTCTCTGGGCGGCCGAGAGCCCTGCTGGCAACACAACGCTCCCCGCACACGTAGCCGTTGCTGGGGCGCAGCAGGGGGCCAGCAGCCCTGCAGGGGCCCCCTGGAAGCTGCCCCCACCCGCAGGGCAGAGGGGGGTTTCTCCAGAGCTGTCCTGAGCAGCCCGTCCTCTTGGCACGGAAGAAGTGGGAGTCCACAGTGGGGTTAACTGTCTGGCTAGTGAACGCCCCAGGGGCTCGTTCGCACGGGTGCTCGGAATCAAACCACCCAACCACAGGAAGCCCGGTGGGGTGAGCGGCCTGGGGCGGTCGTTCGCCCTTGGGGTGGACAGTCTGCCCAAGCGGAAGTGAGAACCTGAAACCTCGTCCCGAGAACACACAGAACCCACAAGGCACACATGATGAGCAGACAAACCGACGTGCCAGGGCCGAGGGGTCTGGCCTGTCCCAGCCGTGGGGGGATGCCCCGGTGCCCCCCAAGCCTGGTCCAGGGCTCCCCAGGCGGCAGAGACACACGGGAAGGACAATATTGGGGTTTGATGGATTTGGGACTTCCCTCTCCTCGCTGAGCCAGGCGCGGGGAGTGTCCACAGGGGAAGGCCTGCCTGGCAGGTGACACTGAGACGGAAATGGGCGCAGCTCGTCCGCCCGGGGGTACGGGAGGCTGGGGCTGAGGGGTGGCCTGACCCCCGCCTGCAGGCAGAGCGGCCGAGGCAGGCACAAGGGCCGCCCCGCTGGCAGGACAGACTGGCCGCCGCTGCTCCCAGCTCTGCCCCGTGCGTGGAGGCCATGAGACAAGCGGGACATGTGAACTCGCGAGGCCCCAGAGCCAGAGAGGACCGGGACCCTGGAGCCAACCTGCAGCCCGAAAGCGGGCACGCAGGCAGGCGGCACCGGCACCATGACCCTGGAGCGGGTCTCAAAACTGGACCATGTGCCCTGCACAGGTGGCTGGGCCGCTCAGCCAACTGGGGAGGGGCTACTTGAAAACGGCCGTTAATTAGAGTACGTTCTCCTGACCTGGGCCCTTCCTTGGGGACGGCGGGGCTGTCTTGCTGCCTGTGTATCTAGTTACAAGGCGCAAAGGAAACGGGAGGCAAAGCTGAGGTGGCTGGCGCGGAGGGGCCTCGCAGACGTCCAACACGCCATTCTCTAAGACCCACACGGGTGGGGCTGCAACCTCACGCCAAGCTGACCTGGACCACCGCTGTCCCTTCCGGGCCAGCCGAGCCCAAAACCACAGCCAGCGCCGTCTGGGAAAATAGACGTGGACTTCAGCCTGCTTGAGCCACTCGATTAAGCCAACGTGGCGCCATAATTCCAACAACTGCGCGCAGAGAGGTGCCTTTCAGACGTCCTGCTGGTGTCTGTGGTGGCCGAGGTCTGAGACGGGCAGGCCTTCTGGACTGTGACACCCCCAGCTTCCTGCCAGCACCCCCGCCCGCTGTTGCTGGCCCTACCCTCGTGCAGCCGGTCAGAGAAGGAAAAGCGCAAAGGGTGAGTAAGTAAAGGGACCCCCGGCCCCTCCAGGGCAAGGGCCCACAGACAGCGTGTGAGCCCGGGGGCACAGGCACGCCAGCCGGACCATCAGGATCACCCACGAACTCGGGCCTGTACCCGAGTGGGGGGGTCGAATCACTCCCTAGAAGTGGCTAGTGGTAGTGACAGAGGACAGAGAACGGATTCTGCCACCAAAGAGGGAAAGGGCGGTGGGCGCCAGCCCCTCCCCCACCTACTCCTGCCTCCCCCGTACCACCCGCTGCTCTTCCGCTAGCAGGCCAGAGGGCCCTTCCCAGCTGTCCCTCTGCCCCGTCCTTCCCCCCAGGATTGAGGGTCCAACCGCTGGGTAGAGTGTCACCTGCGGGAGGGGCCACATGGGTCCTTCCCCGCCCCACTCCTGCCCACTCCCAGATTTGGATTCACCATCTGAACTCAGGAAAAGCCCAGGCTCCATCGTGGCCGAGGATGGCTGAAAGTCAACCCTGCGCCTGAGTGGGCAATGAAGAGGGCTGGATGGAAAGCCCCCCGGGGCTCCCAGAAACCAGAGCACCACCCCCCAGAAAGGCAGGTGCGGGGCGGTGGGCACCTGGGACTGGCACCAGCAAGGGTCTGGGCCTGCGGGCCAGGGGCTGCGTCTTGCCTCTCGTTCCTCCTTCCTGGAGCCCAACATTGAGCCGGCAGCTCCCAGATTCACCTGCCCCAGTTCAGCCACCGGCCGAGACGGGGCCTCTGCCCCAGCCCCGGTTTGGGAAGCTCCCGGGAAGGCTGGTGTGCCCACTCCCGGCCTGGGACCTGGCGCTTTTCCTCGGGGGCCGGGGAGGCAGCTCCCAGATGAAGCGGGAAGGACCCACGCCCACTGTGGGCCCTTCAGGACTTGAGAGAGGAGCTGGGCCCTGAGGCAGGGCCCCGAGGGCACCGTGGGTGCCTGGCCTGCAGCATGGGTCCCTGCAGGCTGCCACTCACGGGACAGAAGCTTGGTGAGACAGCCACATGGGGAGGGAGGCAGGGGCCACCGACAGAGACTCGCTCTCCGCTGGGCTGCACTGAAGACTCATCCCATAACCATCTACGCGGCAGATGCCAGCGCTATCTGTCCACATTCTTCAAAAACCCCCACCGGCGTGGGATGAAAGGCCTGCTGCCGAACCCTGCACAGTGTTCCGAGATCTTCTGCCAGGTCGAGCAACAACAGCTCCATCTCAGGGTCTCGGAGAGTGGGTGGCCATCTGCGGCCCCAGGCAGGGCTTGGCAGCACCGGCCCCCCCTGGGGTTGGCTTGGCCTGACGCCTGGTCCCTTCCGAGTCTTGGCAGCCCGGACACGAAGGCGTCCTCTGCCTGCGCCCTGCAGCCTGCGCAGGCACCGCAGCTGACTCAGGGCACCGGCACATCGGTCTCGCACCGTGTCGCAATGTTTGGCACAAGCAGGCCTCGGCCTAGACCGGTATATCGGGTGGCGTGTGTCAAGCGCCAAGCAAACCGCGGATGAAGTGTTCCCGGCCGGCGCCAGCTGTCTTGATCCGCAGAACACCTAACACCGAGCGTCTGTTTCTGAGCATCCGGGAAACGTAAAAGTCTGAGTGTCACACCAACAGGCTGCCAATGACAGATTTAAGACACAAGTGACACCAAACACCCAGGACTTCATAAGCCCTGTCGCTGTTTCACCAGAGAGGCACGGAGGAGGCACATGGGTGACCTGAGACGGGAGAGGTCAGCCTGGCCCCCTGACACTGCACACGGGACCCAGTTTCTTACAGAACTTCAAGGTTCTGTTCTAAACAAATGTTAAAAAGCACGCTTCAAACTGCATTCTTTGGCCAGGCGCGGTGGCTCACGTCTGTCATCCTAGCACTCTGGGAGGCTGAGGCAGGCGGATTGCTCAAGGTCAGGAGTTCGAAACCAGCCTGAGCAAGAGTGAGACCCCCGTCTCTACTATAAATAGAAAGAAATTAATTGGCCAACTAATATACACAGAAAAAATTAGCTGGGCATGGTGGCGCATGCCTGTAGCCCCAGCTACTCAGGAGGCTGAGGCAGGAGGATCGCTTGAGCCCAGGAGATTGAGGTTGCTGTGAGCTAGGCTGACGCCACGGCACTCACTCTAGCCTGGGCAACAAAGCGAGACTCTGTCTCAAAAAAGAAAAAAACAAAAACTGCATTTTTTTCCCCAAAATTCCCATGCTGAGGCTTAACAGGTGTGAAGACAGTGACGGAATGGTGACATGGCAGCTTTCTGCACAGTGACACAGCAGAGCGCAGCCTGGCCGGAGGCCGGGTCCTTGATCTACTGGGCAGCCCACGGGGCAGCTCTGGGCCTTCCCCAGGAAAGGAAGAGCCCGGGAAGTCACTCCGAAGTCCCCCAGCTCTGCACTGCAGCACGGCAGCACCGGCCGCCTCCTGGGCTCCCCTTGCTGGCCAGCTGCCCCTGGCCAGCACGGCAGAGACTCCGGTGCAGAGAGGGGACGGGAGCCCAAGGCACTGGCCCCGCACGGGGCACCCATGGCTGGGGACTTTGCTTGGGCCTGACCTGTCCGTGTGCCCCGCAGACGCTCCCCAGGTGGCAGGACCAGGAAGCTCCGGCGTTAGCCGCCCCCGGCCGTCCCTTCCTCCCCCGACGGACAGATGTTCCAAGCAGCAGAGTCTGGCTTCTGCTCCAACTCGTCCCGTGTTTTTAAAACACGCTCTTAATGGAAAGCAACAAAAGCACTTGACAAAATAAGCCCAGGAAAATGTCCCCACTCTGCGGACAGACACAGGAGGCGGTGGCAAATTGGGAAGGGCCTTCCCTGGGAGAGGAGGACGATCTGACGGAGACTGAACGTGACCGCGCCTGCCCACGCCGCCCCGCCAGCCGTGGGTGTGTGTGCCGCTGGAGCTTCCGCATGACAGGCGTGACTCTCGAGACCCGTGGAGAGGTCGGCGGCGGCGGTCAGGAACGACTCGCGGGTCTCCGGGTCACCGGGCAAACGCGGCCGGCCCGGCCCTCGGCTCCTGCGTGCCCGGCTCTCCCGGGTTCTGCGCCTAAGACAAGCACACCGAGCACGTCCGTGTCGTGCAAAGGTCAGGACTCCAGTGGGCAGGACCCCCGGTGACAGGAACCCCAGGACCAGAGACGAGGGCTGGCGGGAAGCCGGCGCCGGCCCTGAGGACGCCGGGCCACCCGAGTGCACCGGGGCGACCAGCGGCAGCTCCGGGAGGGGCAGGACGCAGCCACCTGGGCTTGACGCTCGCTGGAAGGGCGACAGAGAAAGACGAGTCCCCTGTTAACTGACCACAGAGCGGCTCGGAAGGTTCCGGGGAGTCTGGACGACCCCGAGGCCCTACAGACATCCTCGGTGTCTCTCACGCGGCACTGCCCGGGCAGCAACGCCCAGGCACCCGCAGAAGCAGCATAAATCCTTTCAGGGTGAACGTGCTATCCATCCCAAAAGAACGTCCATAAAAATGTATAATAAGGATGTGAAGTCACAATCAAAACTCATGAGTAGGAGTCAGCCCAGGGAAGACATCGATGATAGGAAAATCAAGATACGGGCCACGAGGCCCAGGTGAATGACACACTTGAAAGAAAAAGCAAGGTCATCTGAGGGTCACGGCGGAGCTGGTGAGTACCTGGTCATGCTGTGCAACCTTGGGCAGGTTCCCTAACCTCTCTGTGCTTTAGTTCCCATCTTCCAGAGGAGGGTGATAAAAGCCCACGCTTTTCCCCGAAGGAAGGTTAAAGAATCAACGAGAGGATACGTTATCAGCCATTATTTACATCAAAAATGATGGGCGGATCTGAAAATGACCCAAACAGAACTTGCAGAAATAAAAACTACACATCAAGCAGACAGAGCCAAACAGGGAACTGGTGAGTGGTAAAACAGCATTGAAGAAATAACCCAGAACACAGCACAGGAAGATAAAAAGATGAAAAGTAGGAGAGGTCAGGGGACCCAAAGGACAGAGGGAGAGACAGTAACACTGTGGTCCCCGATCCCCCAGGTGAGGACCGTTACCGCCACCCTGACGCACGTCTGACGAGACTTCCAGAAAGCAAGGAGGGAGACACGGCTCAGATACTTAAGGGCTGGAAAAGCTCTCAGAGCGGAACCCGACGCACCGGTTAAACACCCCGCAAGGCCCCGCGCTCAGAAAGCATCGCGCCGGCGTGATCGGTAGACGCACAGGGGACGGAGCAGAAAGTCCAGAAACGGACCCCAGTGCGGAGGGAACTCCAGCGCCGGACGCAGGCGGCATCTCCGTCGCCGGGGCGACGGAAGACTCCCCAGTACATGGTGCCGGGGCAAGTGCAAGTGCGGGGCCACCCGGGAAGAGACAGGACTGGATCCGCACCTAACAGCACGCACAAGAGCAAGCCCCACATGGAGCGGGGACCTGAGGACCAACACGGAAGCCACGTTGGCACGGGAAGCCGACGCGGCAGGATGTCCCCGAGTCTGGCAGCCGCAGCCAGGGCACGCTGCCAGGGAAGGGGCTGCCCACGGGACAGGACACACGTCGGATCCTTTGTCCGTAGGCAAACCAGGAGAGCAAGTGGCGGCTGGGGACGGCAGGGTGACGGGACAGCGCTGGCGGTCGGGCACGCCGCCGCTCTGTGCCCAGCTGCGTCCAGGTGTCACGTGCTCAAGAGCGAACGTCGATAAAATCAAGGAGTAGTCGGGGAGGCCTTTAACACGGACACAAAGAGAAACACGGGGACTTCACGCGAGCACCCACCGCGCGGGAGGCGGTGGAGACGGGCCGCGAGCCTTCACACACGGCACCTCCGCGCCCTCGGCCAGCCCGGCTGCCGCCAGGGGCTCCGTCTCACAGGTGAATAATCTCTTTCTGAGCATTCTGGGATTGCGAGGCCGTATGTCACGTGTGGACGCGGGAGCGGGACGTCTCCCCGCCCGGCCGGGAAGGAAGATGCGGGGAGGCCAGGCAGCCTCAAAAGCTGCGTCTGGATGAGGCCGCACACCGTGGGGTATGTTCACGAGGCAAAGACAAGGGTGGGTGTACCTACAATGCCAAGGATTCGCACAGGAGAAGGCACGAAATTGGATGGTGGTTAAAAAAACAAAGACCTAGCCGTAGCGCATCAACAGGAAACTCAGGGCAGCCGAGGAATATCCACAAACATAAAACAGTCGGATGACCCTGCACTCGAAACCCAAACTGGACGTGCGGGGGCAAAAACGCAGCCACAGTTAGCCGAAGGAAACACGGCCCTGCGGCACGCTAAGGGGAAGCCAACCCTGCCACGGCCACGGACGCGAGCCCGGCGTAGAGAAACAGACCCGCCCCGTGCCACCCCAGACGGAAGGCTCCGAAAGAATGGAAAGCAAAACAACAGCAGCAATCTGGGTCTCCGTGCAGTTTCAATGTAACGCAAGAAGAGCGCTATTTAAACTCCTTCGGATGAAATAAATCCTGCTCCCTGCAAAGCCTCCTGCCACCGTGGGTTTGCTCCTCGGGGGCCATCAAGGCAGCCCAGGCGCTGCGTGTGTGCGCTGCGGCTTCCCTGTTCAGCAGCCCACCTGCTGCCCGCGCAGGCCGGCACGCTCAGGGCCCCGGGCAGCGAGCTGAGAGGGTGACCCGAGAGCCACTCAGGTGACGCGACAGCTCGCAGTCGGCGCGACTGGGAACCCGAGCCGCACACTGGCTGCTCCGTCGCCTGCGGGAAGCCCTGTCGGCTGCTCCCAAACTCTCTGTCCCTTGGAGAAGGTGTCAGGGGGTGGTGATGTAGGGACATGAGCCAGAGAAGGAGAAACACAAATGCAGCAAGCAGAACCTCCACTGACCTGGGAAGGGAAACCAACGGGAGCTCACGGAGCTTCCCAAGAAAACCTGAAAAAGTAGCGAGATCTTTCCTCGGCAACGCTCACTCCCTGGCAGCAGGTTAAAAGCCAGCAGCATCCTCTTCCACAGGTGGTGCCGGGACACCTGGATATGGCAGACAGGAATGAAGCTGGACCCCGACCTCATACCATAGGCAAAAATTAACTCGAAGTAGATCAATGGTCTAAATGTAAGAATTAAAACCATAAAACTCTTAGAAGAAAACGTAGCTGGAAATCTTCATGACCTTGGATTTGGCGGTGGCTTCTTAGATATGGCATCAAAGACCAATCGACAAAAGAAAAATCAGATTAATTGGATTTCATCGAAATTAAAAACTTTTGTGCATCAAGAGTATGAAAAGACAACCCACAGAATAGGAGAAAATATATGCAAATCATATATTCCTAATATATGAAGTACTCGTACAATTTAACAACAAAAACACAAACAACTCAATTCAAAAATGGGCAAAAGAATGGACATTTCTGCAAAGAACATACACAAGTGGCCAATAAGCACATGAAAAGATGCTCAACATCACTAATTATTATGTAAATGCAAATCTAAACCACAATGAGATACTACTTCACACGCACTAGGATGGCCAGTCTCCAAAAACTGGAGAAGAGAGAACAGTTTGGTGGTTTCTCAAAAATCAAATGTAGAATTATATGACCTGTCAGTTCCAGTCCTCAGTATTACCATACCCTGAAGATCTGAAGGCAGAGACTCAAACAGATACGTGTGCACCCTCATTTGCAGAATTATTCACGACAGCCAAACAGTGGAGACGTCCCAGGTGTCCATCAACAGATGAATGGAGACACAAAATGTGATAAATACACACGATGGAATATTCTTCAGTCTTAAAAAGGAACAAAATTGGCCAGGCGCGGTGGCTCACGCCTGTAATCCCAGCACTCTGGGAGGCCGAGGCGGGAGGATCCCTGAGCTCAGGAGTTTGACACCAGCCTGAGCAAGAAGAGTGAGACCTCGTCTCTATTAAAAACAGAAAAATGAGCTGGGCGTCATGGCGCGTGCCTACAGTCCCAGCTACTCGGGAGGCTGAGGCAGGAGGATCGCTTGAGCCCAGGAGTTGGAGGTTGCTGTGAGCTATGGCAACGCTATGGCGCTCTACCCAGGGCAACAGAGTGAAACTCTGTCTCAAGAAAAAAAAGAGAAAGAAAAAGCACTTCTGACACATGCTACGACGTGGATAAATACTGAAACATCATGCCCAGTGAAATAAGCCAGGCATGAAAGGACAAATGCTGCATGATTCCACTCGGATGAGGTCCCTAGGGTGGTCAGATCACGGAGGACGAAGGAGCATGGTGGGGGCCAGGGCCGGGGGGAATTAATGGGAGATGTCTGCTGGGGCAGCTTCTGTTTGGGAAGGTGGAAGTCCTGGAGGTGGACGGTGGCGGTTGTACAGCAACACGCAAGTACCTACTGCCACTTAAAAAATGGTTAAAATGGAAAATTTTATGCTATGCATATTCTACCACAATAAAAAAAGAACTGTGATGAACAAAGAAATTGATACACCTGCTGGTAAACAGACTAAAACAGTACCCAAATCTAAAAAATGTGAAGAATTGATTTATGTAACGGACATGGAATAGCCTTGAAGACACGGGAAACGAGAAAGGCAGGCAGGCATCAAAGCCTGCACGGTCTCCTCCAGCCCTCCGCCCGTGCCTGGCATCCCAGCAAGCGCACCTGCGCGTCTGCGGTCCAGGCGGGGCGCCCACAGCACCTGGGGCGCAGCGGCTCCCACGCCGGCCCGACCGCGCGGAGGGCACCCCCGTTGTGGGTCCTGAGGAGAAGGGCAAACAAACCCACAGACGCGCCCTTCCCAGGCCCTGGGAGTTCGAGGCACAAGACGCTAAGAAGGAGCGAGACCACATCACTCAGGAATGGCTCAAACAGTCCGCACCTGCCTCTGCAAACGCTCCCACCGCGATGACTGACTAACTGCCTTCGCGGAACTGCCGTCTCGGGATCTCTGTGGAGCGCGGCCCCCAGGAAGCCACAGGGGCCTGCGGGTTAGACGGGCCGAGACCCGGTCCTGGCGCTGCACCCGCAGCTGGTTTCCTGGGGCACAGGGCTCGGCCACACGTCCCACCTGGGAGGGAAACTGCGCTTTCCCACAGGGCGAGCGTGGGGCCAGGGCCTGAACCAGACACGCCTGGGCCGCACAAACATGCACTCCCTTCCCCCACCCCCAGGGCTGAGGCCCAGCCCCCGCAGACCTAGGGGGTCTGGTAAAAGACCTGCTGGGGTCCAGGTCGCTTGCCTACAGAGCCCCGGCGTCCAGGGAGTGACAGCTGGCTCTTCTGCCAACAGATCTTTTCCCAGTAGTCTCTTCCCAGCTTCACACCCAAGTCACTACCGTAGGCACCTGGACTTACTTCATTCATGAACCTCCCGCAAACTGTGGCCCGCACCACAGCTTGTGTGCACAGGTGGGAAACAAGCAGAAACCGAGGACCCTGAAATCCAATAGTAGTGCCCAGCCGGCCACCTGGACGTGGCCCCGGGCTACGGTTCTACCCATGGGGCTTTCTGAGGGAAACTGCGCCCAACTGTGCCCGTGGCACTTGGGTTGGGATTGGGACCAGGGCCTGACACACTCCCCATCGTGCACCTGTGCCCCGCAGGCACTGGGAAACTAGAGCAGGCCCAGAGACACCCGGCTGAGTTCACAAGCACGGCCAGGCCCTGCCCGCTCCTGGTTCTCGCCAGCGTCCGCCCAGTGGGGGTCTGGATGGCCTGGACGCTGCCCGTCCTCTGCCGTGCCCGCACCCCCACTGTCCGGGGCTCAGGCCTCATCTCTTCTGAAGGTCGAGGCAAAACCACCCAAGGCCCCTCTCGTCCCTCGGCGCCTACACTGCTGGTTTCCAGAGGCCACGTCTCCTGTGCCCATTAGGAACGTGAGCCCCTTGAGGACAGCCTGGAAGCCACGATTTTCCCACCCTCCACCTGTAGCAGGGCCCATACCTACCTGCCAACCGCCTGGATCACCCACGAAGAAGCGGAGGCCCCGCTCCCCCAGCCCTCTGCGGGAGCCAAGACACAGGCCTGAGCGTGACGGCTGCTCAACCGAGGACTGGGGGACGGCGGCCCCTGGTCTCTGGCCTCTCTGAGGACCAGGAGGAGCTCTGCAAGGGCGCACAGGTGACAAGGGTCCCACACACACAAGAGCGGGACACATGCAGCCCAGGGACTTTCCGAGGATCTCAAATGCTGGCGCAGAAGCCTCACAATGGGCGTCACAGAGTGCGCCTGGAAGCCTCCTATAAAGCACCATGTCCCCAAGATCCGGACAGGAATGCTCGGTGCCACCTCTGGCTCCCCACACCCCGAAACGCACTGCGCACACCTGTCACCCGGGGTCTTGCTTGACCTTGCAGAGCCCCACTGGAAGGGGGCGAACACTCGAGACCAGTAAAGCACCCTGCTAATGAGAGCTGGGAGTTGGGGGCGGGGAGGAAAAAGAAACACCAAACATTCAGGAAACAAGCCGCCTCTGTGCCCAACACCCTCCCGCAGCGAGCACAGTGTGCGTCTCACCCGCCAAGCTCGGCGCCCCGAGGGAGGGCTCTGTCGGGGCGGCCACGCGCCTGACCCGCGGCGCCCACTGGCCCCCTCCACTCCAGCGGCCGCGGGGCGGGGAGCGCAGGCCAGCCCTGGCCGGGCGTCAGGAGCGGCGGGCCGGCCGGCGGGGTGTTTATGCCCTATCCAGACAACCGGGGGTTTATGACGATTTACTGACGCAAGAGCTCCCGGCGCCGCATGCCAGAAATTAATCAGGGGAGGAGGAATTCTTTTTAAGAAACCACTTGGCGGCCGCTGACCGCCTGAAAGGCTGGGAATGCAAGCTGAGCTCCTTGCTCCAGGCCCCGGGCCGCCTGGGAGCAGCAGCCCGGCCGGGCCACAGGCAGAGCGGGCCCCGCGGGGTGGGGCGCCCCGCAGTGCCGGGCCTGCAGCCGGCCACATGCGCCCACCCAGGCCGCCCCCGAAGGCATCGGAGGCCTCCGTGCCCCCGGGGCTGTGCGGACTGCAACGGTGGGGGCCTGCTGGAACGGTGGGGACCCTCAGTCCCTGTCGCCCCTTCTCCGGAGCTGGGCTTCCAGGTCTGCAGTCGCTACTCACCTAAAGTCAAAATACACATCTGACGCTGCCCTTCCTCTCGGGGAGACGGACGCGGCCCCCGCTGCCGTGGGGCCGAGGGCGGGGCGGGCCAGCTTCTCCCCGGCTGTCCTCTGCACACCCCCCTCCTGTGCGGCCTGTGCCCAGGGCGGCGGCAGCGTGGGGGGGCTTCGCGTGGGGACGGTGGAGGCCAGACCCCCGGGCGGCTCCCGTGGGGGAAGGGAAGCTGGCGAGTGCACGACACCCTTGCTTGATTTGCTCTGCAAACTGATGTTCCAGTTACTCTGGAATCCCAAACACTGAAGGACACAGGTTATTTATATTTGTCAAAAAGGGCACAAGCGTGACAAGGCTGATTAAACTGAAACTCTCCAGGGACGCTGGGGGCCGGCCCTGGGTCCTGTGCTGAGGACAGCAGCTGAGGGCCCTGGGCAGGACCGGGCACTGCCTACGCGCCCGCCTCACTCGATCCTCGCCAGGCCCTACAAGGTGAAGTCTCAGGAGCCTCGTTTCTCAGAGGAGGCCTGCGGGAGGCAGCCACGGTCACGGGAGGGCGGGTGTGGCGGCCGCCACCTGCAGGCTGTTGGCAGGTCGCGCACAGCTGCTGGGAGAGTGACAGGAGGGCCCGGGAGGGACGCTGTGAGTGGCCGGAGCGGCCCAACAGGGGCCTTCTGCAGGACCAGCGGGAGGGAGGGAGACCCACAACCACGCCCTAAGGGGGACCCTGAGCCAGGATGTGGCAGCCTCGGATTCTGCCTGGCTCCAGGGCCCTCATTGCTACCTGGTATCCAGGACGGAGGAGGGGGATGGGGAGGAGGGGAGATGGCCAGGGACAAGGGACGCCTGAACTCTGCCCTGTGACCGTCGTCTCAGTGGCTGCCCCAAGGGGCTCCTCCCTTAACACCAGGCGGTCACCTGGCCGCAGCGGCCCATCAGCTGACCTTAACGCTCGGCCGTCTCATCCTGGAGGAGGACGTGGTTCCGACACAGCAGCTGCTCCAGGGCAAGGCAGAGACGGCCTCCTGGCCACAGAGCCTGCCTCTCGCAGGGAGAACGGCTGCGGCTTCCCTAACACCACGCTCTCCGTAAGTCACTTTGTAAATAAAGCGTATTTATTTTCAAGGTTTCAAGTGAGCAGCTCTATTGAATGAAGTACACATTTAAATGTAATACAGTAAACCTGGTATGCATAACTCGAGCGTATTACGTGAAATGCATGGATTACTAAACAGAAAAGGCAACTTTTAATGCGCAGAAGCAGCTCTCACCCTCGGCCTTCCCTCACCCCAAAAGAGTGGTTATGTGAGAGCAGCTGGGCTGTGCTCCATCCTCAGGTGTCAAAGATCCTGGGTCACCAGTCTGCTGGCCCCTGGCTTCCTTCCAACCTCCCTGGACTTGACTGCCACTGGAACAGGAGGGTCATGACATCTGAGAGTCATGTACTGCAGCCCCTGGCTCAGCAGACAACGAACACAAGACAGAAACCGAGTCAAGCTCCCGCCCTGCCGCCCAGGAGGGAGATCATGGCCGCTGCCCTCGCAGTGCGGGGAGTAAGGGCATTTCCGGCAAAGTCACAGGGACCGATGGCAAGAAAAGCAACGTCCTACAGGTTACTTCTCAAGCTAAGTCCTGAATGAATTCTTCATTCATCTCGGGAGAACAAGGTGAAAGGCGCAGGAGGGGAGCCGGGAGGCAGGGCGGGGAAGGCGGGCGGGCAGGAGGGGCGGACGGCTCTGCCCACTGCATTCAGGTCAGAGACTTGAGACCGTTTATAAGGTGCGACATAAACCACCTCATAAAATACCTGAATACAAGTGCTATGAGAGCAGCTCGAGGCTGCAGACGTAGTTCAGTCCAGGTTAAAACGTGCCCAGCGGTTATTCCACTGCAAGATATTGGTGAATGCAAGCCTGGGACGCCACCCGGCACTCGTGGACGTGGACGTGGACCTGCCGGTGCAACGTGCTCAGGGAACCTGCGCCGGGAGCGGACAGAGAGAGGCGAACACTCGGAAACTGCGCGTCTCTGCACTGAACACGCCGAACCTGGCACTGGCAGATGAACCCCGGCTTCCACTCTGCACTACAGCAAACGAGGCTACCGCAGACTATCCCCAGCCCGGAGCGAGGAGGACAGGTAAAACGTAAAGCGCAGGTGCGCACACGGGAAGGCTTCGGAATCAACAGACCGTCTACACAGCCGGAACTCGCAGGGCCAAAGTGTGGCAGAGACGGGAAGTGAGAAGGGGAACCTCTGCGCCCGCGTTTCCCCTGGAGGCACGTGCCGACCTGTCTGCAGGCCGCCGCCCGGAGGGCAGAGCTGAGCGGGGCGCACATGCCGACCTGTCTGTAGGCCACCGCCCGGAGGGCAGAGCTGAGCGGGGCACATGCCGACCTGTCTGTAGGCCACCGCCCGGAGGGCAGAGCTGAGCGGGGCGCACATGCTGACCTGTCTGCAGGCCACCGCCCGGAGGGCAGAGCTGAGCGGGGCACATGCCGACCTGTCTGTAGGCCACCGCCCGGAGGGCAGAGCTGAGCGGGGCGCACATGCCGACCTGTCTGTAGGCCACCGCCCGGAGGGCAGAGCTGAGCGGGGC
>VSMD01015366.1:0-15113 GCA_008750895.1 Mirza zaza | reverse complement strand
TATTTTACCATATGCAAGTTGTATCTTAATACAACTAACAGAAAAAATACAGAGGTTGGGTCTGATGACTACAAAAGGGACTTTGGGACTCATTATGTTTTTAGACTTCTTTCTAGTCTATTGCAACTAACTCCTTTATAAAGGGAGTCAGGATTCTGTAGATAAAGGGTTGCTACAGGGTGTGTGTGTGTGTGTGTGTGTGTGTGTGTGTGTGTGTGTTTATGCACGAGGAGTTTAGTAGCTTCACAGCTTGCAGACTCAGCCAGGTTTCTCTCAGGTGGGACAGAGTGAGCATGTGGCACTATCACATGCTTGTGATATCTTGGTCGTGAGGAGCTGGGCTGGAGAAACCGGGCTGAGAAATGGACTGGGGAAGTGCGATGTCCCGGATCAACTACCGTAACATGCAGCTGAGCTTCAGCACCACGGAGAGCTCTGATGACAGCAGAGTTTCCTCTTCAGAGTCCTGGGACCGCTCATTTCCCTCCGTCTTCTTGACACGATTATCTGGTTGTTAAAGGAAATTTACTCTTGCAAACTCCAGGCTGCCTGCGTTCAGGTCTTGGTTGCGCCACGCAAGCTGTGTGGACTCTGGGAGAAGTTACTTAGCCTCTGTGCCACGGCTGCTTTACCTGTCAAAGGAGAAAAATGACAGTAGCTACATCATAGGACTGTGGGGAGGACTAATTCAAACTAAGGAAAGCAGTGGGCTTAACACAGTGGCTGGTACACGGTAAATGCTGAGGTTAGCTATTATTTTGTTGTTGGTATTACCCCCTAGAACTTTTTTACACAAGATGCAAAGGATTCAGAAGGCTTCCTGAAAAATCTGTTATATGACCTTAGGTAAACTATATAACCTTCCTGGGCACCATCCCCATTGTGTAAAATGATGCTATTTGCTTTTTCTACGTTATTAGATTTTATTTTCTTTTTACCAAGAGAATGCATTTATATATTACTTGGTGTAATAAATACAATAATGAAATAAAACAAAATGATATAATGAAATAAAATGTAAAAATATATTGGACTAAATGGTGTTTATCTTCCCAGTAAACCCTTTCTGTTCCAGGTCTTGGCTTCTAGACTTAGGGATGGACAGAGTCAGGCTCGGGGGCTCGATGAGAAGTGAGGACTTTGGGGCAGGCTGGGAGAGGACTCTAGCACTACAGAATGGTCCAGAAGAATTGCACTGAGCTTGTCAAGCTTTTCAGCTCTTACACTATCTCCCCGACTCCCACCTAACTTGCCCAACTTACTGTCCTCAGACTTTGGGCCCCTCTGAGCCCTGACACCCAGGCACCCACCACCCTCTCGCCTTGCTCCTGCCGCGCTGGCCGGTTCCAGCTTCTTGACTAGGCTATAGTACAATCCCTCTCTCCCCAGGGGCTTCTCACATGCCATGCCCTCTGCCAGGAGTGTGCAATATCATTCAGAGTCTTACAACTGAAGTGACAAACACCAGTTTAAACAAAAGAAATAAAAAGGGAAAATTATTCAGTTCATTCAACTGAAATATCCAGGAGTTAAAAGCTTCAGGCATGGCTGGATGCAGAGATTCAGATGATATCATTTCAGAACCTTGTCTTCCCATCTCTTCTGTATTGGCCTCATTCACAGTCACGTTATCTCCTTAGGTGAAAAATGGCCACTGGTAGTGTCAGACTTAGGTCACACTGACTACCTGCCCCCTCTCTCCTGATGGTTTTAGCAGTCTCTGGTATGATTCCCATTGGCATACACTCACAAAAACATTCACACGCACTCATATGTGGTGTGTTCACTCACACACCAGCACATGTGTGCACTCAAATACTCATATACACATTCATGAAATACAGATTCATAAACCCTCATGTGTGCATTCACACACAAACACATGTGAATGTATTCATATAAATATCTCATATACTCACACATTCTTTATGCACACATTCACACACATATATATGCACTCATAAACACTCACATGCACATACACATGCATACACATATACAAAGTCACATGTGTGCACACACACACATACTCACACGCACAAGTCTGAATGGCTAGTTGCTCAGTGCCTGCCTCTGCACACTATTGCAAAACCATGGAGACAGCACCTGTCTCTCTCACCTGTTGTGTCCCCAGCACCTGTCATGATGCACAGAGTAGAACTTGATGTCCCTGCTTTTCCAGTGGGAACAATGAGTCCCACCCAACCCAACCCTCCCTTCAAGGGGGCTTTGGAGAACTAACAAAGATGCCTTTCTCCCCTCTTCCTCCTTCCTGCCCACTCCCTCCTCCCTTCCCCACCCTCTCCCCTTACTCTGCCTCTATCCCACTCCACCTCTTCCCTCCGAGTCCCACTCCCCTTCCTGAGCTGATTAAATGTTACTGTGGAATGTGTTCATTTGCACTGGGCTTGGAGGGGCCACAGAGCACCAGTGTGCTGTTAGACAGCTCTGTGCAGAGGGATGTAATGAACCGGTTTCATTGCAGTCATCAGCTCAGCCCGTCCAGTGAGAAGATTACATATTCACTGGACAGAAAGAGAACCACAAACCTGAGTGCTGGGGTTGCAGAGGGAGGAGCGGGAGGATGACCCCACATGGGGAAAGTGCTAGGCTGCCCCAGGCCCTGTGCTCTGGCTGGGGCAGGAGGGAGGAGGCCAGCCTGGGCAGGTGGCCCCTATTACTGCCACCCAAACTGTGACCCTCAGAAACTAGAGCCACAGCCAAAGTCCCAAGCTGGGGGCTGGAACACCTGGGTTGCTTACTACAAGCGATCCCAGAATTTACCTGTGTACCATGTTTTTTTTGTATAGGGGAGAATTGGCCTCCTGTGTGCCAGGCCCTGGTCTGGGTGCTGAGGCACGTGTGGAGGTGGCAGTGGAGATGGGGCCCTGCTCTCTTGGAGCTTTTGTTTACCAGCCTCCGAGTGGAGGTTTGTCCAGGTTCTTGGTGACCATCAGGAAAAGAATTTCAGGATGCACCACGTAAGCCAAGCAAGCAACAGCTTTTTACTGAAAGTGAAAGTACACTCTCAGGGAGGAGAGGGAGGAGAGAGGCAGGCTCGAAAGACAGCAGCTTCCCTAAGAGGAAGTTTTAGATCTATTGTAGTCTTACTCATTGAGGGGAGGAATATTCAAGGCCAAGGGGTTTGGCTTTGCTAAGAATTTGGGTAGTAATTCCTAGAATTGGGTGCCTTCTCATCTTCATACTTTATATGGTGTTTTGGAACTATGATGGTGATTTCAAGGGTGGAGAAATGTTAAAACCACAGTGTAAATGACATTGTAATTAGCCAAAGCTCACGTGAGGTGGCAGAGACAGCTGACAAGACAGTTGAAGCTGGTTCTTCCCTGCAGTTATCAGCCCCTTTACTTTAAGGTGGTTTAACACCTGCTGCTGATCTTCAAGCCCCTGCATCAGGTCTCACCTGTCTCCTAGTCTCCTATTCTAGCACTTCACTGTAGCAGTCTTTCAGGGGGCTGCAGCGAGGAGCCAGCTGGGAAGTCCTTTGTGAGTCATCAAGACACACCAGTGAAAAGTAGAGGGGTGACACACCCAAAGTCCCACGGGCCAGTGCAGAGCCCAGGCCAGGCTCTCCCAGAGCAGACCTGGGACGCAGCCTGTGAGGGGACCCACCAAACAGACCCTAGACCCCCAGCCCAGCGAGGTCACCCCCTCCTGCAGGGACGTCAGGCGCCCACTCTGAACACCCGCCCACGGTGGTGGCTGAGACCTCCTGATTCCCTGTCTTCTCAGCCCAGCCAAGGGCTCTTGGGCCACACAGGTGAGGGCCACCTGGCCATGTGTGCCCCCTTGGAAGCAAAGGCCTCAGCTTCCCCTTTCTGAGCTCACTGTCCCCCGCTTTAGTCTCGTCAGGACAGGATTGGAGCGGAAGGCAGGAGGTGCACCTGGCTGTCAGAACACTCCTGCTCACTGTCCCGGAGCCAGCTGTGCCCGTGCCTTCCCCACCGCCGCTGATAACAGAATTTTTAATTATTGTAATTATCCTCTGAAAAATTGGGTCCTGCCACTGATAATTAAAATGAGGTTTGGCTCCTCCTTGCCTGTCTCTCTCTTCACTTTAAACCTGACAGTGAATTTTGTAGCACTCCTGGGAACAAGCGTTCCTAAGAGAGACATTCTTGCGGAAAGGAGTCTCAGGGGTGGATATGGGCACAGACACATGCCTGAGGGTGAGAGTCATGTGTGTGCACGCATGTGCCCATGTGTGCAAGAGTGTGTAGGTGCAGGAGAATGCCTGGGGAGAAGGGGGGACAAGGGCAGGTGGCAGGGGCAGGGGCAGGCAGAGACCAGGTTGGTGACAGATGATGGTGTGAGGATACCTGGGGGCAGGCGATGGTGTGCTGGTGCAGGTCTGTCCCCGGGGGTAAGAGCTGGAGCCCGGGAGGCCACAGGTGTCCACTTCCTGGTTGTTTCTTTCCCTCTCTCAGCCTCTCTCGGCCTAGTGACTATTCCCCGAGAGCGGGACTCAGAGTCCCGAGGATTCTGTGCAGTGGCCATGCACCCAGCACCAGCATGGGGGGCCCGGTCATTCGTACTTATCCACCCAGTGGCAGGGTGGGGGGCACTGTGGTGACCACACAGGTGACAGAGCATCCTGTGAGCACCTGGACTCAGGTCCAGAGGTCCACCGGCAGGGCCCAGCTCCTGTCATGCAGCCGTCTGGTGGGGAGTCCCAGCCCCCTCTGGGGTCAGGAGTCCTCTGGGAGAGGCCAGACACTGCGGAGGAGCCCCTGGCCCTGCAGACTCAGAGGCCTGCGCTCACGTTGTCCCAGCAGACATGCAGGGTGCCCCCCCTCCCCCCGGGCGGGCAGCCCCTCCCTGAGGCAGAGGGGCAGCTGGGGCGGTGAGAAGATCCCGGGGCAGAGCCACCAAGAGCCTCCCTCTCCTCGGAGGCCGCCCCGTCTGTGCCCCCGGCCTGGGGGCAGGAGGGAGCCCTGGATCCCAGCCTCGCTTTGCCCACAGCATACAGTGGCCTCGAGGACGGGTCCCTGCCTGCTGGGGGCCGTCTCCTCTTCTGTGACTCCCAGCACTGCCTCCGCCTCCAGGCTGGCGTCTGTCCTGTCCTCGCCTCCCTGCCCCGCTCGGCCTCACCTCACGATTGATCCTGCAATCGTGGAAACAGAACCCGGCTAACTTCTCGGGCCCACAAATCGCCCAATGGGGAGGCCAGGTGGGCGGCCCCGCTTCCGCTCCATCGCCCCCGAGCGCCGGCTGACACTTTCAATTTATTTTTCAATTCCTCCACCATCAGAAAGACGATTAAATTTCCAGCGTAAATACCTCGTTCCCAAACTGAATTAATCGCAGTGGGGGGGCAGGCTCGAGTTAACCCCTCGGTCCCCACCAGCCCCACAGGAGGGCGGAGGCTCCAGCCGCCCTGGAAGACACTACTTGGAGCCTCTTGGGGGTCACCCACCCCGAGACCCCTTGCCCTTTTGCAGCCTCCTCCTGTGGGGTCTGAGGGGGCCTTGCCCAAGGTCCCTCCCCCGTCAGGGCAGAGTCGGGGACACCAGCCCCTCGTGCCCAGCCTGGCTGCTCTGACCCCGTCAGGGCACCCCCAGGACGTGTCGGGGGAGCATCCAGGGCTCGGCACTGTCCAGGCCACCTATGGGATGGGCTCCTGCAGGCACGAGGGTGGGCCGACAGGGTCCTGCAGGGAACTGGGGGCAACTTCCCACCCCCACGCCACCGCCAACACCACCGCCATCGCCCCTCTCCACCCAGACCATTCACTTATGGATCCAGTGACAGCTGGATCTGACCTGCAGTCTCCCCACTTCCCCAGCTCCCCACCCAAACCACGGCCCAGCCCCCCCACGTGACCCCCACGGCCCCCACGGCCCCTTCCTGGCCTCCCCATGTCCACACCTGCCCCCATCCAAACCCCAGGCATCGGCAGTCAAAATGCAAATATTGCTCCATCATTTCCTGCTCAAACCCGTCAGGGCCCCCTCTGCTCTCAGCTCAGGTCCCACCTTCCCAGCCACGAGGAACTGGGGTGACCAGGCCGGCTGGGTTGATTCCTCCTCGTGCTCCAGGTTTTTCTGTTTAAACATCCCCTCCTCACAGAACCTTCTCTGACCAACCCCGCCCCCCTACGTTAGGTTCTTCCTCCTAAGGTTCTCTCTCAAATCCATTTCCTTTCCTTCCAAGCACTTAACGGGAGCTATAATCACACACTAATTTGTGGTTTGGTTAATAGAGTCTTCGGGTCAGGGACTTTACCTGGCTTGCTCGGTGCTGCAGCCCCCACAGCCGGCTCTGTGCAGACTCCTGGATGACTGACTGAGTGAGGGAAGGAGCAAGTGCCGGGCTGGGGCTGGGCCCTGGAGCTGGAGCCATGACATGGACACGGCCTCAGCTAGCTGGGCTTTGCGGGATGAGTAGGAGTTTGCACAGCATTGAAGATGAGGTTGATATGCCAGCTTCTGAGAGGTGCCCCCTGCCTCCTGATGGCCTCTTCCCAGTCACCCTGAGAGGAAACCCTGGCCCTTTTGAAAGTGATCAATTTAGCAGTCCAGATCAGTGGGTGTTACTATAAATAGGCAAGAGCCCAGCCGGGTTTGATCCTGATTCCGTTCTTGGTACCTGGGCAGGTCAGAGGGACTCCCTGAGCCTCGGCCCCCTGCTCTGCAAAGACGACCCCTTCACAGTGCTCAAGCAAAGTGCCACCCACCATGACAGGAGTGGATGTGCCACGGTGCCCTCCCCTCCCAATGCAGAGGACACGCAGGCAGGACAGCCAGCCGGGGACACCAGGCAGAGCAAAGGTGGCTAAGGGACGGCAGAATAAGGGCTGCAGAGCCTAGCCCAGGGCCAGGCAGGGGAGGCTTCCTGGAGGAAGTGGCAAGTCAGAACCCTGCCTCTCACTCCTCTGTGTGTGTGTGTGTATGCACCTGCTTTTCTCCTCCACTACCCTCCCTCTCCTACGTCCTGCTCTGCCATTTTCCCACCTTAGTCACTCCTCCCGACAGGAGGCCTGAGGGACACAACCCTGTTCTAAGGAATGCGCCTGACCCCTTAAGCAGGTCCCTGGAGGCTCCTCCCCCAAAACTGCCGCTCACAGGGCCAGATGCCTGCTGCTGTATCTACACACATGCACACACATACACACACATGCACTCACACACAGGCGCATATGCACACATGCACACATGTGTGTATGTACACACATGCATTTGCACACATGTGTGCATACACAGGTGCATGTGCACACAGGCATTCACACACATACACATGCATGTACTCACACATGCACACATACACATGTGCATGTACATACTCACATGCACTCGCACACACCTGCACACACACGCACTCACACACACACACACGTGCACTCACACACATACACACGCATGCCCTCACACACTGTGCACACACCCAGCCCGGGGCAGGCAGCCTGGGCAGTGAGCGTTTATGCGGCAGCCAGGAAGGCTGTGGGGCTCCTGCGGGAAGTCACCCCCGCCCTCCTCCCACCTGAGCGTCAGTGGGGCTGGCTTGGGTGTCACCCTGGATGAGTCTGTTCCTCTCAGACGTCCCTTCCCAGCCCACCTCCGCCCCGCTGAGTCTCTGAGTGCCAGTCCCTTCCCTCTCCTAGCCTCTCTTCGCTTTCCTGTAAAATGGGCTCAGTGACTCTTGTTCTCAGGGTTGAAAGAAAAAGAACAATGACACAGTGGACACCAGGGATTTGCAAACTGTCGGGTGCTGTGCCCGTGACAGGGTATTGCTGGTGATTGGGAGCTGAGAGACCCAGTCCCAAGCCCAGCTCTGTTACTGGGCAGCTGGGTCAGGTCCCCGAGTCATTCAGTGACGCACTAAGCCAGCCCACAGATGTTTATCACGCACCGACTGTGTGCCGTGCTCTACGCAAGGTGGGGACACCAGGAGCAGAGCCAGACCCCAGGCCTCAGTCTCCACCTGGGAGATAGGGGCAGCCGGAGGACCCAGAGTCACTGCTTGGGGCCAGGCTGGGGCTGTGCCCAGAACCGTCAGAGCCCGGGAGGGCCTGGGAGGGCCTGAGCAGTGGGTGGGGAAAAGAGCAGGAGTGGGGGTAGCAAGGACAGGTGGTTCCTGAGCAGGTTTCACCCCTGGGACAGAGACCTGCAATGACAGCTTCCAGAGAAGATATGTCCCCACGCCCCACCACTTCCTGCTCAGCCCTGCAGTCTCCTGGTCAGTGGCTGTGGTGACCCTGTCCTCCTCTGGCAGCCTGGGAGGAGGCAGGAGCCCTGACAGAGACTGAGAGCCTGACCCCGTGTCTGCACAGAGAGCCCCCATCCCTCTGTGTGCCGATGGGGACAGTGACGGAAGCAGCTTGCCCGCAGCCACACAGCAAACCAATGATGCTTGAGCTGAAGAAACTTTAAACAGTAATCGCAACAGTGACCAGCGCCTGTGCACACACTGGGTACCAGCTACGCGCCGAACACATCACAGGCGAGACTTCACGTCACCCTCACAATCCCCGCTGGGCTGGATGCCCCTGCTGGCCCATTCTACAGATGAGGACGCGGAGGAGCAGAGAAGGGGCTCACTCCAGGTCCGCTCCCATAGCTGGCCCTCTACTTCCCCTCGCAGCACTGTCCCCAGTGGGTATTCACACATTTTGGAAGATTATGTTATGGCCTCCAGGTGGTCAGGCACGTGCCTGTTTCCCTGCCCGGGATAACGCAGCCCCAGCACAGGTAACAGGTGCCGCAGGGGCTGGGCGCTGGGGAAGCCACCAGCGCTGTGGGACCTGGGCGCTGGGGAGGCCAGTCCTGCTGCCGTAGCCTGCTGGGCGAGAGGACGCACAAGGACTTGGGAGGAAAGCTCCCCCCTTCCCCCGCAACGTGTCCCCACTGCCCTCCCGACTGCGCCTGCATCCTGCCAACCGGAAAATGAAAGCGCTCTCGAGCGGGCCCTCCGTACCCTCACTGGCCGGACAGTGGAGCATGAATTGGAGCTGAAAGGCAGCAAATTCGTAACTGGTGCGTCCACACCCACTCACTTTCTGCACCCTGCACACACTTGAATTCACATGCGACAGCGACAGCATCCGCACGTCCATCCCACAGGAGGCGGCTGTCTGCCCTACCAGGGAGCAGGAGCTTCCCCGAGGTGGGGAGGCGCAGCGCCCGGCAGCCGTGCCACTACTGGCTGCACGTGACCCCGCAGCGCCAGACACAGGCCACCGACTGCTCCGCTGCTGAGCACTGAACTGTGGAGTTAACTTCCAACCACTCGCACACAGCATAAAAATGGGGCAGGAGAGAGAATAAGAAAGTGTCCGGCATATGTAAGTAAACAGGGACACGCAGCAAGCAAATTGAAAATATGCAAATTTTCTGCTTGGTCAGGAGGCCATAACTGATACGCACGGCCACCTTCTTTCACTGCTCACTCCACACAGGCACGCGCACACACATGCACACATGCACACACACGCACACACACTCTCTGCCCTCACTCGGCCCGAAGCTCGGGTGGTCAGGATTCTTTCCCCGGTGGAGTCACCCACGCCCCCACTCCTGCAGGGCGGGTCATCCGCCTTTGCTTCAGTGACCTTTGCACCTGCTAACCTTTCGTGCGGGGCGTGGAAGTGCCCAGAGGCCCGAGAGAGGCTCTGAGTTGCAGACGGCCCCGCCCAGCACCGTGCAGCAGCCCCTTCGCCCTCGGTACTGGGCAGCCACTCCAGATAGCAGATTAAGCTCTTTCCTGCCTGTTGGTCCAGTGGCGTAAGTCCAAATGGCCAGGTGGCCATCTCATCTTCCAGATGGGTGGGACAGCCTTGTGTACCCTGGGAACGAAGCCGTCCAAGCCGGCAGACTGCGTAGTCACCGCCATGCGACGAGGAGCAAAGACCCTGGGAGCGGTTGTCTCTGGAGCCCGAGCCCTGGCTGTGGGGGCAGCACCTACCCAGCGACCTCCCGTTCACGACACACTCTGCATCCTGCGCGAGAGCATCACCGCTTCAGGGTGTCGTCTCCCAGTCGGCAAAGCCACCAAGTCTTCAGGAAGCCATTCCGCCTCTCAGGCCAGCCACTTCCGGGTATGTGGCGGACCAGTTGGTCCCTGGGACACAGACATGAGCCGATGGCTGCACCTCCTTTGCTGTGACACAGTTCCTTGGCCAGGAGCAGAGCTGACAAATGCTGTGATGGTGGGAAGGTGTTCTGGGCATTCATGGAAGAAGCCAGCAGAACAGGCATTGTGGGCAGGGAAGGCAAATCCACATGCATCGCGTCGCTGTGACCCTCCCTGATGAGAGGTCCGGTGTACTCAACCTGCCCCAGGTGGCAGGCAGGTCCCTGCAGGGCACGGTCCCATATCAGGGCCTCAGTGTTGGTCTCTGCTGTTGGTGGATCTTGCACTGAGCAGCAGCCCAATCTGATGAGCCTGTGCACAGCCTCTGTCACTGCCACCATGGCCACTTCTCCATGGGCCCATGGCGGCCATGTGTGGAAAGTGTCCTTTGTCCTGAGTGCCAGGGCTGCCATCCGCAGTGGCCACCCTTCAGTGAGCTTTCACAGGGGACGCAGGTATCCTCACTGTGCCCATTCTGAGCTCAGCCACGTGCCCCTTCTCCAGATCCCCCCATCGCCAAGCTCCAGTCCTGTTCCTCCAAGTTCCTCACCCTCCAGCCAAACCTTTGGCAAGTGCACGTGAGTTCTTATAGATCCTGAGCCCTGGCCTTCTCTTGCTCCAGACGAGGTGACAACCAAATATGCTGTTCACAGTTCTGGGGAGATTTCCACTTGCCATGGTCCTTCACGGTCAGCCCTGTGTGGGCCCATAGTACAGCAGCCGTCCACTATGGTACCAACAAACCGTACAGACTCACCTGTCAACCAGGCTCTTTCCTCTCTTCCTCCATCAGCTGGTCGTAAGGAACTCCCCAGGAGCCGACCACAGGGCCTGGGAGACGCAGAGGAGCTGGTTGTGAGCAGGGCTGAGCCTCCTGCCTGCGCATCTTGCTTGTGCCTTCCAGACCCTCCTGAGGTCTTCTCTCACGCACCTGTTCTGTTGGATGGATGTGCACACCCAACACTACGGCTAGACAATACCAAGTTCAGGATGGGACCCTCGGGCTGCATGGCCACCTGATGTCGCATGGTCAGATGTTCAGTCTCTGTCAAGGCCCAGTGGCAAACCAGGAGCCATTTCTCAAAAGGGCCTCAGTTATCTGCAAAAGATGGCATAGACTTGCTCCAGAATCCTAGAGTCCTGCTCTGGGATTCCGCTAGTGGAGCAGGCCACACAGTACCACACCGTTTGCGGCAGAGTCCCAGTGCCTCAAGATCTGCTGGGTCCTTAGTCCCAGAGCAGCTCTGAACTTGCTGCAGAGCCCCTCCTGGCCTGGGTTCCGCCCAGGACTGGCGGCCTCACCCCTGAGGTGGTGGGCCCCAGAATTATTGTGAGGTTCTTTCCCACACTCTAGTTTGCACCTGTCTTACTGAGGCATCTAAGTGCGTGCTAAATTCTGCCCCTCAGACCCAGTCAGCATGTCATCAGCATAGCGGCTAGTGTGTCATTTTGTGGAAGGTCTAGACAACCAAGTTCTCAGCAGACCTTCACTAACACATCATGGGACTCACTCAGCCCCAGGCCCCAGCTCCCCGCCACCCTCAGGCCTGCAAAGCGACTGAGGACTCAGAAGATTCCAAGGAGAGCTGTCACCTCACAAAGCCCTTAGAAAAGAGACATGAACTAATATCCCACCTCCTCTATTCACTTTTCACTCACTCACCCAGCCTCCACCCACCTATCTAGCCACCATCCACTCATCAGTTCACCCACCTATCCACCCATTCTTCCATCTACCTACCCACCCATCCTTTCCTCTCTCCATCCACCCATCAGTCCATGCATCCATCCATTCACCCCTCCACCTCTCCACCCACCCATCTATCCATCCATCTATCCATCCACTCACCCCTCCACCTCTCCACCCACCCATCTATCCATCCACTCACACCTCCACCTCTCCACCCACCCATCTATCCATCCATCTATCCATACACTCACTCCTCCACTTCTCCACCCCCATCTATCCATCCATCTACCCATACACTCACCCACTCACCCATTCCAGCCATCATGTAATGGGGCTACTATGGCCCAGGCACTGGTTGAGGCCCCAGGACACAGCAGTGGACAGAGGAAGCCCCATCCCTCCCCTCAGGGAGCCACGTGACAATGAAGAGAGATGACAGACACATAAACAACGGAACAGCTACATGGCATATGGGTGGTGATGAGGATGGGGACACAGGACAGTGTGAAGGGACACTGCATGATGGGAGGTGGGACAGTGACGTCAGAGACGTGGTCAGGAGGAACTCTCAGAAGAGGTGACGTTTGCGCTGAGACCTGAAGAAGTGCGGGAGCCAGGCTGCCCAGGGCCTGGGTTGTGGTGTCCTTGTTGACAGTGCCCTTTCTTTCTCCCAAGGACCCCGGCTGAGAGGACGAATTATGGGGTCACCGTTGTTAATAGGGTGAAATGAGCTCATGTCATAAAACCTTAACTCAGGCCAGGCACACAGTAGGTGCTCGTACATGAGAGCCATGATTATCGTCATTATTTTATTGTCATGCCCGTTGCACTTTCACTGTGACCGTCCGGAACACACAGGTGCTCCCACTCGCCTCCTGTTCCGGTCTCAGACCCTGCACGGGGTGTGGGGGTGACGCTGCCTGCCCTGACGGAGCCGCCCACCGGCTGCCGGGAGGGACGCCGCCCTGAGCTCCGCTGGGGGAGGGGCCGCGTGGGGTCCCTCCCTCCCCTCCCCCGCCCTCAGACCCCGCAGGCGGCCCTGGTAGGACTTGACCGCTCCTGCCGACAGACCGGCAAGTCAGGAATCTGGGGACGGTCTGGTTAATTATGATAATTGACATCTTTGAAGATTGTTCCGTGCGACACCCACAATAGTGGCAAAAGATTCCAGTGATTCTGTTTGACAGCACTTTGCAAGCAACGTGTTTTCATCGGGGCCACTGGGAAAGCGAGGACACTGAGTGGTGATGGCCCCCACCGGCGCCCCTCCTGGAGGGTCTCCGAGGTGCCGGTGCTGGGCGACAGGGCCGGCGTGGGATCTGTCCCAGGGGCTCAGGCGGCACCTGCTGAGAGAGCTGGTTCCCAGCCTCAGGGCAACTCACCTGCGCAACTGTCACCAGGCGCTGTTTCTCTCCTGGCCTGTGAAGCCACAGACGGGGTGGGGGACTCCGCAGGTTTGCACTCCCACCCTCCCCGTCCCCGCCCCTCCCCCAGCACACGGATCCTGGCCTGTTTGCTCCTGATGTGACCAAGCTCCTGGACAGTGCCTGGCACATAGTAGGGGCTTAAATGGGTGTGTCCTTGCCAACAGCGCACGCACAGCGAGCCCTTCCCAGGCGCAGACACGGGCTGCGCCCTTCACAGGCCGTCACTCCATCCTTACCCCAGTCCCGGTGAGCAGGGGAGGGAACCCAGCTGGCGTCTGTCAGTCACAGCCACGGGCCAGCACTGCTCTCGGCACCTCAAACGGATCCACCCCTTAATCCCCACGAAGCCCATGGGGTCGCTGTGAACTCCCGAGCACAGGTGACTGTCCCTGGACCGAGACCAGGGTGCTGCAGGGCGGCAGCGCCAGGCCTCGACCCGCAGTGCGCCGGGAGCTGGGGTCCGGCCCGACCGCTGCGCTGTGCTCTTACCTGCGTCACAGATGGAGACTGAGGCCCAGGCAGGCGCCGGGATCCCCGCCACTGGGGGCACCCTCCCACCGTGGCGGCTTAAACAGCCACCACCACGCCGCTCGCGGCGTTCTGCCCGGGAGCTGGGCGAGTGGAGCGCCGCGTGTCTACCGTGGTGACCGCCGGCCGGGCGGCTCGGGGGCTGTAGGGGCTGTGGCGGCTCCGTGGGTGGCCCGGGCTCAGCGCTGGCTCCCGCTCTCCTCCCACCGCCCGCCAGTCCGCAGGGCCCAAGTCGCCTTCTCCACCGACTCGGGACCTGGCTGCACGGCTGGGGTTGGGGACAGCCCCTCCCCACGCAGTCCCTCCTTGGCTGCTTGGACTCCTCACAGCCGGACGCTTGGACGCCCGGACGCTTGGAGGCGGCCCTGGGGCTGCACCCCCAGAGGGAGTGTCCGAGGGACAGGAGAGGGAGGCTGCCGGGGTTCAAGGCTGGGCCGGAGACCGCAGGGCGGCATTTCTGCCGCGTTCTGTTGGTCAAAGCGCCATGAACCACCCCGTCCAGGTTGGGGGCACAGATCACACAGACACACCCTGGAGGCCACGTGAATTCTGTTTGACAGATGTCACCCAGAGGCGGGTCCCCCACACCCCAGAGTCTCGGCCTCCACCCTGTCGGCAAAGCCCTGTCCCCCGGCTCCGTGAGCTCACATCCCCTCCACAGCCGCATGTCAGCCATGCGTGTCCTCCAGCTCCTGCCCCCATCAGTCCCCTGCACTGCCCCCACCTGCTGAGGTCCCCAGAGTAATGAGGGAGGGGCTCGTGAGCATGCAGATTCCCGGGACCTCCCCAGACCCTGGGACAGGAGCCGCTGGAGGCGCCTGGGAATCTGCATTTCCCTCCGGCCAGGTGAGTCTGACCTGCCCCAACATCCGGCACCACTGTTCGTCCCCTCCTTCCCCACCTCCCCCAGACCCCCTCCCCACGTCTGTGCCAGGCCAGGGCTGACCTCTGCCCCTCGTGGCTCCGCGATCCTCACAGCAACACTGTGGCCACAAGCGGCCACCACCAGCCTACGGGGGAGTCCGGCGAGGCCCCCATCGGGAGGGACGAGTCCAAGTTCTGCTCCATCCTCAGTAGGCCTCCATCCTGCCACAGGACCCACGTCCTCAGCTGACCTGGGGAGACCCCACCAGGCAGGGCCCGACAGGTGACTCTATTTTCTTCCACGACAGTTGCCTGGACCGCAGCTCGGGGCTCCAGGTGATTCAGGGAGATAAATTAGCACCAGTACTGGCCTCGCAACTTTCCATTACCAGGAGACTGAGCTCTGATGAAAAGTCCCGGAACCCCTGAGCTCAAGGTCCATGAATAACAACCACGTGCATTGAAGGCTGACTTTGTGCCGGTCACACACTTCACTTGCATCGCCCCATTTAACC
>VSMD01015353.1:0-15134 GCA_008750895.1 Mirza zaza | reverse complement strand
GTTTCTCTGCTCTATTTCTGTGACTGATTTATTTAATTGGAGGGTGTTATCTTCAATCTCTGAGATTCTTTCTTCTGTTTGATCTACCCTGTTCTTGAGACTTTCCACTGTATTTTGTAGTTCCCTGACCTGATTCTTCATTTCCAGGAGTTCGGTTAAACTTTTCTTCATTGTGTCTATTTCTTTAGTGAACTTTTTTTCTAGATCCTGGAGACTTTTTGTGGTTTCTTTGTGCTGGTTATTGAGTTGTTCTTGCAGGTCAGTGAGTGTTCTTATGATCCACATACGAAATTCCTCTTCTGTCATTTTGGTTGCCTGATTTTGGTTGGTGTCCGTTTCTAGGGGGCTGGGGCTCCTCTTTGGGGGTGTGTTTTCCGATTGGTTCTTCATATTTCCTGAGTTCCTTCGCTGATTTCTTCCCATGTTGATCAGTTGTTGTTTCTTTTCTTTAGGTTTTTATTTGGGTATTCACACGTCTTGTTTAGTTTCTGAGCCGGTAGGTGGTGTCTGTGGGTGAGATTAGACCACTCTCTGTATAATGAGTCAGTAGGTGTCGTGAAAAGGGTGTGCTGGATGCTCTCCCTGTCAGTAGGTGGCTCTTGCTTGGAGGAACAGGCTATGCTGTTGTTTTTGTGTCCTGTTATCAGGTCTTGTTCCTGAAGAGAGAACTCTAGTGCCTCAGGTGGTGGGTGGGGCCCTGGGACTTCCAGGTGTGTCCTTTTCTCCCCTTCAGTGAGGACTGGTCTAGGGGAGAGTTTGGGAGGAGCTGAGTTGGGTAAGCCCGCCCTCAGGCACCACCAATGTCGTCAGCAGGGGTCAAAGTTCTGTTCTCTGCTTCCAGGCAAAGCTGACAGGGAGGGGCTGGAATGGCCCCCGCTCAGTCAGAGTCTGCGTGGGGTGTGGGGCTGTCTGAGACCCGCAGTCTGTAGCGGGCCTGGCCTCTTTCCACCGTCCCCAACTCCGCGGCTACTCCTAGGCCTCTGTCAGCAGGCCAGACCACACGCCACCAGGCCTCCCTGGCTGTGATGCCAGCGAGGAGGTTCCCTGCCGCAGGAACGCCACCTGGGCTGGGTGCACGGCCTTCCTTTCGGGCGAGGGTTGCCCTCTAGGACGCTGATCTGCCCCTGAAGGCACACACACCTCAGCAGGCTGTTCAAGTATATCCCTTCTGTGCCCCGGGCAATGCGAGGCCTCAGTGCACGGGATGTGGTCTGTAGGTCTGACCTCTGGGTCCCAGAGTTCAAACTTTGTCCCCACCAGGGAGACCCGTGCCTTTCCCAATTCACCCACAGGGAGCCCAATTCACCCACAGGGAGCCCAAGCTGGGTCTATGTCTCTCAACCTCAGGCTCTGTCCCATTCTCCTGGGATCACCGTGCCAGCAGCACCTGGGAGGGCTGGCGGGCAGAGAGCTCACAGTCTGAGTTCCCCTTAGTCAGCTGTTATAGGGCCCCAAAAGGGAAGGTCCCATTCCCTGGAGGTGCCTCCGGCTGGTGGCTATATTGTCTCTCTGTCTCTCTGGGCAGCCGCGGGTAGGGTCTGGGTAGGGGAGGAGGAGGCAATATGGCGTCTGCCGCGCGGCTCGGGTCTGTGCACACGGAGGTGCCCCGAGGGAGTTGGGAGCCTGGCGCCGCGTCAGCTACTGGCTTACTGCTCACTGGCGGCAGTTGTCGCTGGGCTGGTGTCCGCAGGTCCCTCCGCTTGCTGGGGAGCCCACCAGCAGTCCGGGATGCAGGGGAGGGGAAACGGCAGATCCACCTACCCTTCCCGCTGGTCTCCGGGCTGCTCCGGGGTTCCCAGCCTCCAGTTCTCCTCCGCGACCTCCTCCCGTGGAGTCTCCCGTGGTCTCAGGTACTCCTCCTGCTGACCCTCATCCGATGTAGGCTCGTCTTCTTGCTTCTTTCTTCTAATTTCTGCTAGAATCTGTCTTTTCTTCAGAGATACTCTGTCTGGCGGTGTTTCTCATCTGCCATCTTCTGGGCGGCTCCCCAAAGTACTTTCTTGCAGATGATCATTTATCAAATTTTCTTGGAATTTCATGTGCCCTTTCAATCTAGATTTGTTTTCTCCCTTAATATCAGAGAAGTTTTATTGTGCCATATCTTTTAATACTTTTTCTGTTGCATTTATTGTGCTATCTATCTTTTCTGTTTTCTCTATAATTATTTTAAATAATTATTTTAGGTTTTGTATTTTTCGTCAGCTTTCTATCTGTTCATTTTATCTATGTTTTCTCAAATGTTTCCTCTAGTGAGTAATTCAGTTTTCAACCTTATAGGATCAGTTATTTCTTTCTTTCTTATTATGTTTTTATTATTCTGAATTTGTTTATTTTTTCGTTAATGGTATTCTTTTGACCCTCATTTTGTTTTCTTCTATAATTGTTTTGTTTCATTTTGTTGTTTCATCATCTGGTTCTTGAGCTTAATTGAATTCATATTTGTATTGTTTATTTCATTAGAATAAAATATTCATAGTAAATTTTCTTAAGAATCTTTCTTAAAAGTTAAGAGCCACTGGCAAAAAGAGATGGTCTTATCTGATCATAATTGCAATTGTTGACTGGATTTACCTAGTTTGAATATCTTTTCTTAATAATTCATGTGGTTATAAAGGATTTACTGAGAATGAAGATCCTTATCTGGCAAAACAAACTGTTTAAGTTGAACTAAACAATTAACTAAGGCATATTTGAAGAAAAAATCTATAAACAAATATGCATACAGATATACCTACATGATGTTTTGGGGTTAACTGTCAAGATGTTGGTAACTCTTACCATGAGAAGGTAAGAGGGTACCCTCTGGCAGGTTGTGGTTGGATCCTTTCTCTGTTCTGGTCCTAGCTCTCTTTTGTTTACTGGCCCTGTCCTGTATCCCATGCTAGCCCATCCTGGCTCATGTTGGATTGGTCATTTTCAAAAGCAGATATAATTGTAGAAAATTGTCAGTCTGTCTACCATTGTTCAAGTTTAGACTTTGACATATTACTTCTCCATCAACTCAATTTCTATAGTTTAATACCAGTTCTATTTGACACTACATAGTTACACATAATATCGAGGACTCCAAAGAGTTGCAGTACTCTTCCAATGCACAAATTGCAAAAATTTTTGGCACAAAACATTCTCCCTTACTTCTGCTGTTGTGGAAGAGGTTTTATAGACTTTCTTCATGTGGGTGGGAAAGGACTAATTCTCCATCTGTATACCACCTGTAAGAATTTACACCTTTTCTCAGAAGAAATTTAATCTATAGCAGCAAACTATCTCATGTTCTTTTAAGCAACTCTTGTCACCATTCTCTAGGAGTTAAGTGTAAGGATTCTTCATGGATTGTTTTCCTAAGATGTTGCTATTTATGTAGGCAATGCTACTTGTATTTAAAATTTGTTTAATAAAAGCAAAGCTCAGCCATTAGTTATATATTGCCCTGTGCAAAAATAATCATGCAATGTCTTCATGAGGGACAATTTATAGAAAATATAGAGTGGCACATTTGGCTTTGATTATGTATTTGATTATTATCAATCACTCCAACCAAGCTGGGGGACTAAAAAGTTAAGGGTCTCTGGCAGAACAATGAAGCAGTAATCCCATTACAGTTCCTCAAACTGTGTTTGAAGGCTACCTGCATTAGGACAATCAGGGAAGTGTTAAAACGCTGATCTTAGACCCTAATTCATCTCATCACAGATTTTCAGAGATTTGACTTCAGAACATGCTATGTTTGAGAACCATAGGATTAGTATTAATATTTTTTAGTATTAGTGGTGGTTGTAGAAGTTGCCTGTAAGATCAGAGAACATGAACTTCATTCAAAAATTTAGAAAATCTATAGGATAGATTTATATCTGCAGAAAGAATGCATAGAACACCACATAGTTATGCTTTCAGTGTTTTAAAATCATCCCAGATTGAAATCTAGGGTTTCTGAACAAAATCCTAAAAGACTACTTTGGAAGTGGAGGATTATTAGCGGGCAGTCCTGGCTAAGGAGGCAATGGGTAACAAAAATGCACAAACATCTTATTATCACTCACAGATAAAGTAGTTTACTAAAGAATATACTTTTGTAGAGCTGGCCACGGCAGAGATTTCCTAAGTTCTGTCTCAGGTACCCACTGCCAAGAAAAATAGTCTTTTAGGGGGAAGGTGCTGCATATTCGTTCTCCCAGCTCTCAAGCTGTTTAAACTGGGATATGTACGTTGCTGGTAGAAAAGAATGTGAATGCTTCCCAGCTGGGCATGAGGGAGAAGTTTTCTCTGGTGCTGCCACTTACCTGGAATTCTGCTTATCCTGAAACATAATTTACACCCACACTTCAGCTTACCTGTGGGTGAGCTTGTCTGTATTGCTTTGATGATTCATTTTGTCACAGCCTCAGCAAGTACATAATGTGGATTCAGTAATGGGTGTAGCTATTTCTACTTTAGAATCTTCTTTATTGAAATATGATTTACATTTAATAAAATTCATCAAAGTATAGAGTTTGATGAATTTTGATAAATGTATACACCTTTGTAACTACCACCATCATCAAGATACTGAACATTTTTGTTAGCCAAAATTTCTCTCATCCACTTTTGTCACCTGTTTCTCTTGCTAGCCACAATCCCAGGCAACCACTGATCTGTGTTCTGTTGTTAAAAGTTAGTTTTGGTTGCTTTAGAATTTCATATAACTGGAATGATGTAGTAAGCATGTCTTCTTTTCCTCAGCAAAATGTTTTTGAAATTCATTCATCTAATTTCATGTGACAATAGTAACAATACTCTGTTCTTTTTTATTGCCAGATAGTATTCCATTGAATGGATGCATCACAATTTGGTTACCCATTCACATAAAGATAGATAGTGTATTGTTTTCTAGTTTTGTGACTATAATGAATAAATCTGATATGGTTATTGTTGTAGAGTAGGCATATGATTTTTATTACTTTTGGGATTGTTGAGTCATATGGCAGACATATGTTTAATTTTATAAGAATCTACCACACTGCTTAAAAAGTACATGTACCATTTTAGTTTCTCACTGGCGTTGTATGAGATTTCCACTTGTTCTAATCTTCTTATTTGTAGCCATTCTAATGGGTTTGTGGTGGTATCTAAATGTTTAAATTTTCATTTCCCTGTTGACTTACATATTCGAGCGTTTTTAATTTACAATAGTGCCTATTATATTTTTAAATGAAGTGTAGGTTAAAATCTTTTTACAATGTTTTAAATGAATTTTTGTCTCTTTGTTATTAAGATTTAGGTTATTCAGTTCTGGATATGAGTCCTTTGTTTCATATTTATATTTTTATATATATAAAATTATAGTCTATATTTTTAAATTAATATAATTTATCTCTTTTGGGTTTTTGCCAAGTTTTCTCCTTTTAGGAGATTTATAATTTTATTTTTTACTTTTAAATCTGTGATCCATTTTGAGTTAATTTTGTATGTGATCTGAGGAAAGGTCTAAGTTGATTTATTGATGTGCATGTCCAGATGTGCCATACCATTCCTTGAAGAGGCTCTTCCCTATCGAATTACCTTGGTACTTTGTCAAACATTAATTAGTCATATATGTGTCTATTTCTGAACACTCTATTCTACTGATCTATATATCTACCTTTACACCAATACTATACTGTTTTGATTATTGTGGCATTATAGTGAGTCTTCAGATCAGCTAATGTAAGTCATCCAGTTTAGTTCTTTTCAAAATGATTTGGGTTATTGTAGGTCCATTATATTTTCATGTATATTTTACAATCAACTGTAGATTTCTATGAAAAAGCCTCCTAGGATTTTGTTTTGTAAATAAGGATTCTTTATTATGCTAAAATATATGTAACATAAAGTTTGCCATTTTAACCATTTTTAGGTATATGGTTCAGTGGCATTAATTACATTTGCATTGCCGTGTAACTATAATCATTTCCAAAATTTTCCATCACCCCAAATTGAAACTCTGTACCCGCTGAACAATAACTCCTCATTTTTTCCAACCCCTAGTGATCTCTAACCTGCTTTGTCTTTATGAATTAGCCTATTCTAAGCAAATTTGTGTATTCTAGCGCTTGTATTTCCTTTCTCATCTGGCTTATTTCACTTAGCATAATGTTTTCAAGATTTATCCATGTTATAGCATATATCAAAGCTCTATTAATTTTTATGGCTTAATGATATTTCATTGTATAAATACACTACATTTTGTTTATCCATTCATCTTTTGATTGACACCTGGGCTGTTTCCAACTTTTGGCGGTTGTGAATAATGCTGTAATGATAGATACAATTATCTGTTCTAGTCCCTGTTTTTGAATATTTTGTATATATATCTAGCAATGGAATGCCTGGGTCATATAGGCCTGATGGGATTTAAATTGTGATTATACTGAATTTAGAGAATAATTTGAAGTGAACTGATACCATAAATCTTAGTCTTAAGTCTTCTGATCCATGAACACTGTATATCTCTGTCTTTGTCAGCTTTGCTGCCATAACAAAATACCATAGACTGGGTAGCTTAAACAACAGCAATTTATTTTCTCACAATTATGGATGCTGAGAAGTCCAAGATCAAGATACTGGCAGTGTTAGTTTTATTCTGAAGCCTCTTTTGGCTTGTAGATGGGCACCATCTCATTGCATACTCACATGAGCGCTTCTTTGTGCACACATGGAGAGAGAGAGAACAAGCTTTCTCGTGTTTCTTTTTATAGGGACACAGATCACTTATTACAATATCCTTATCTAAAATCTTCTTTGATTTTCCTCAGTGATCATTTGTAGTTTTTATTGTACAGCCTGTGCTTACATTTTGTAAAATTTATTCCTTAGTATTTCATGCTTTTTAATGCTATTGTGTGCTTTGTTTTAGTTCCAATAGCCTATCATTAGTATATAGAAATACACTAGTGGATTTTTTGGTAGATGCTTAAGATTTTTGTACATGATTAATCATGTTTTGTGTGAATAAAGATAGTTTTACTTCTTCCTTTCCTATCTGTATGCCTTATATTTCCTTTTTCCCTTTGTAGTATTGCAGTGGCTGGAACCTCCAGTATAATGTGACAAGAGCAGACTTCCTTGCTTCATCCGTAATCTTATAAGCTATAAGACATCTATTTACATTTTTATACTTTTAACTAAACAAAGCAATGTGATCGGTTTATTGGCTACATAATTCTTTTACTTACCCAGATTCTATAATCAGTGGGTATAGTAGCTTCAGGTGCTTTAACTCTGTTTCAATTAGAGGAGTTCTTATTTATCTATTTTATATATTGAGCTGCTGTGTAAAATTTTTTTCCAGGTTCCATAGCTGAAAATCATTTTAAAATTACTGGTGTAATGTCATGCTATTGACTTTTATTGAAGTTCAAGGCAGCTACTGAACCTCACTGATGAAAACACTATGTATTGTGAAACTTAATTTTCCTTGAAGAAGTGCCACGAGATAAATTTCTATTGAAATTTAATATTAAGACCACACTCTGTATGTGAAAGTATTATAGACCTTCTCTATAAAATGAGAATTGCTTCTTTGATTCTATTTCCATTTTTGTCTTAGTTTAGCAGAAGCTCAGAGCTAAACATTTTGCATAATCATGACCATGATGATTTTTTTTATTTTCATCCTCTTTTCCAGTATTTTGGTATGTTTTGATTCATTTTAACAATCTTAATCTATTTATGTCTTTTGTTGTAAGTCAACTCAAATCCTTTTTAAAAGGATTTAGAAGTATAAATTATAATCTATTTTTGAATTAATAAAAAAGCTATTTCATAAAAGGGCCTACCTTTTAAATATTTAATTGGTATAAATACCTACCTTTAAGAGGCTTAATGGAAAGCTATAAATGGAAAGTCTCTAGGCTTAGGAACACAGTCTTTTACTGGCCTTGTAAGATAAGCTTCTAAAGAGAAACAATTGGAATGATGATCTTGTTGAAATGAAGCTAAAATGCTTCTTACTGTAATACAACAAAACAAAAAACAGAGATCTGTTGTTTCCGTCAGCGATCCTAGAGAAATGATTTAACGTTCTTAAAATAACCTAATAAATGAAATACTAAAGATTCACAATGTATCTGGTTTCTGCAGAGGAGGGGGGGTAACACAAAGTTGTGGGGTTACTGGCAGCCAGTTTCTGTGACAACAGTTAGAATAATATAAAAATTTATATAAACCATTATAGTAATCATTAGCTGATATTTGTACCATCTAATTTAATCACACATGAGTATATGTGTATATTTTAATGTTAATTATAAATTGTCTTGAACTAAAACATCTATATATAGTAAGACTTATTTTAGAAAGAATTAACTTTTCTGCCATGCTAAATGTTTAATTTTTTATATGCAATTATTTTGGGGGAAAAGAAGCAACATTTACTTTAAAAAACATTTCTAAGTATTTGTATGTTAGTATTAAAGTGGACTTTTAATGTTTGAGAGTAATGCTGTGTGCCAACTTCACTGCCATGTACTTTAAATGCATGATCTCATATTTCTCACAAGGCTATGATAGCAATAGCATTTATTCCCATTTTGCAGATGAAAAACTGAAGCTGGAGAAGTTTATTTTCTTGCTCAAGGTCACACAGTTAGTAAAAGGCAGAACCAGGATTTAAAACCATGATGGTCTTAACCAGCATCTCAGTTGGAAGGCATTAGCTTTAAGTAACAATAACTTGAACAAACAAAAAGTCTTTTATTCTCACATCAAGCTATCTGAAGATAGGAGTTTGGTTGCATTGGTTTAGCTGTTCAATAATTCTATTTTATCCTCTGTTGCACTGTCCCCAATGAGTTCGCATTTCATTTTCATGCTTTTTGCTTCATGGTTATAAAATGCATAATGCAGGCCCAGGTATTATTGTGCTCAGGACAGGAAGAAGGGGGAAGATGCAATGCCAGCCATATTTCTCCTTTTTTTCTTTATCAAGAAATCAAAATCTTTCCAAAAAACCCTTTGCTGGATTTTGCTTACAACTCATCAGCAAAAACTGTGTCACAGAGCCACCCCTAGTTACAAGAAAGTCAAGAAAAGTAAGTGTTTAGTGCTCTTAGCCACAGGAGGAAGTGGCTGGGGCCTGGGAATGACTCTTTGGTTGGCCAGACAACAGTGTCTGACACATGAATATTATATAATGTTGATGCTGTCAAGTTTAGCACTGGCGGAATTTATATATAAATTTTGAAGGCACTGACTGAAATGGAGAGAGTGAAGGAGAGCATTTCACTTCTCTTGGAAGCTTTAATTCAATTTTCCAGCAGAGGGCTTTGGGGTACTCTTCTCTGCTTTCCTGTCTCCTATTTTTGTAATATTATATCGTCTTTCCTGAACGTGCCACTGGAGTGGATACAGTAGTGTGTATCCTGTCAGGATGTGAAGATGGCAGGAAAGAGGAACAAGAACCTGACCCTTGCTGTAGCTTAGGGTTTAGTCAGGAGACAAAGCAAACATATAGTCGAAAGGGTACAGGACAGTATGATTGGCAGTGTAGATTTCATCTTATCAAAGTTATAAAAAGGAGATAAGCTTGAATAATCATATATTAGTAATATAATTTAAGTTGGTCAGTTTTGAAACAGAGTTATAATTTATTATTTTGTTAACCTCTAATTAATAATCAGAATAATCTAAAAGACAACACAAAAGTAAAAAGAAACCCCCAAAACCCAAACTAAAATAAAACCAGAATCAGTGAAGAATGGTTAAAGTAATTTAGGAAATATAAATGAAATGAATAGCTGTTAGTAAAGTTGTAGCTTGTGGTGGTTAATTAATCTAGTTAGGCTCAAATTATTTTGCTCTAAGAGTCTCAGTAGGATTTCTGCATTTAGGAAAGGTTAATATTACAAGGGTAATGGCCATATCTGCTACCGCTGGAAATTTTTATAGATAGGATATAGCTTCATGTGTTTAAGAGGGGTTTAGTGGGGTCATTCATTCATTCAAACAATCATATATTGATGTACAATCTGTGCCGGGGAAAACATCAAGCCCCAGGCTGCAGAAGTCATGGTTCTTATCCCCAGGAGCTTGTGGTCTAGGATTTTATGGACCTATCAGCCCTACCTAAGTGCCAATGCCAATTTGACTATTTGAATGAATTAACTGGTGAAAATAGGCAGAAATGCAAAATGAACAGTTAACAAGAACACTCAAACTATATGTATCTATTAATAGTTTTGTGTGTTCCTGCCATCCGGATAAAATATAGAATTATTTATGTCAACTAAAAATCTGCTCTTTCTTACTGTTTTTAGTAAGAACTCATTGCCTAATGTTGTTGAATTTGACAAAAATCTGGGAATTACTCACTCAATTAAAAAATATGGCTTTGCTGGCAGAATAATAATTTATACAAGAACACCCAATAGAATACCTGGCACATAATAGGCACATAATTAACAATTTGACAAGTGAGTGCTGCTGAATGAAAGCAAATGAATCACCATTTCTCTGTAGAATATTTTCTAAGAGTTAGTAGGACTTTTATAACTAAATTCTTCCACTTAGAAAAATAGGAGACATTTAAGAAAAGTTACAGTTTGTGTTGGTTAAGTCTAGTTAGGTTCAGATAACTGTACCTTAATAACTTCTATAGTCATTTTGCTAGCAATGCTTACTTAAAGTGGTACATGAAAGGTTTCTCATGGTGTACTTAAATCCTCTGTTAAACTGACAGGTTGTTTTGATGTCCTTTGCACAAAACTACACATGTCATTTCTCGTAAAGAGTGATGTGCTAGCTGGCAATTGTTTGCTTGCTGTGAGGTTTTGATAAAAGTGATTTTTTTTTTTTAGCTTGGTATATATTCCTTGACTTTTACCTTGAAATGTTCAGTGTAACTGTGCTAGAGCTTCTTTAAATGAGGGACTTTAGTGTCCTTACATTTGAAATCCCCCAAATTTCAAAAGCTCTATGCCAAGATGGGGGATGACCATTAATGTATTTTTCTTCTTAGTATCTATCATTTTCTTCCTTTTCTTTAAATCACAAGCTTATTTTCACACATGTGCTAATTTTAAAAATTGGAATGGGTGCCCACTTCAATGGATAAAGAGAGGAAAATCTATTTCTTATAGATGGTATAATTTGATAAGAAATCATTTAACTCTTTGGCTGCTGGATAATTTATAATCATGCTTTCTCTACTTAGTTATACATGTTGGAGACACACTGTGAACAAGTTATGCTCCATGCCCTTAAAGAACTTAGCACTTGATATGCAAAAATCATGGTTGGTGCCCCTACAGAAGAAAGCACAAAGTTCCCTGGATGCACAGCAGGAGGGTATGTAGCCAGTGGGATAGGGGTCAAGGAGACCTTGGGTATCAGTAGGAGCAGCTGCAAAGTGATTTCAGAACTCAAAGAGAAAATTTTTTTTACATAATTAAAATCTGAAAGATCTTTATATTAAATGAAATTCTAAATATGGAAATAATTTTGAATATTGAGAGCTACCCTAAGAGAGAGCTTAAGACTCCAGAGCCAGACTCATAGGTTCACATTCTAACTCTGCCATTTATTAGTTCTAGGGACTTAGGCAACCATTTAACCTCTCTTTTGCTGTTTTCCTGTTTGTAAAATGGGGATAATGATACTACCTACTCATAAAGTTGTCATGAGGATTGAAAGAATTAACATTTATAAAAGGCTTAGAACAATTCATAGCATAGTGAGTGCTATGTCAGTATTTTGGTTAAATAAATATTGTCATACAAATACAGAAGCATTTAAACATGATTAAGCATTTGCCTCTTACCTAGGATATGACTTATGTTTTCTATACTTTTCTAAGTCAGTGACAATAATTCTGGTACTCTGAAATGCCTGTGAAATGGTCTTGGGAAATGGGTTAAACATTGATTGACTATACCCCTTTATCTAGTAGGGGGATACATTTATGTATATTAGTGTACATGGATATTTTATATACATATATGTAGATCAATAATTTTGAACATTTTAAAAGAATGTGAATAACAAATATAAAAGTATATAGTTTCTCAGAATCTACTGCATTTATGATAATAGAAACAGAAATTATTACGAAGAAAAGTAAAAGTAATTTGAGTTTTAGTAACCTTAAGTACCAGTTAACTTCTATAATTGTATTTAGAATGTACTATAAGCATTAATTCAACTGTGATAAAATACGACATAAAGATAAAAAGAATTTCCTTTTCCTTGATTACTAAAGCAGGTTATGGTAATGATAAAAGGGACTTGAATTTTCTTTTATACATTTAACCCTCATGAAAAAGGAATTAGATATTTTTGAAAAGGTGATTCGAACATTCTAACAAAGAATCTTTCAGTAGTTCTGCTTCAATTATTGCTATGATTTAAATGCCCCCTCCAAAACCCATGCTGAAACTTATTCTCCAATGTGGCAGTGTTGAGAGGTGGGGCCTTTAAGAGATGATTGGATCATGAGTGTTCTGCCCTCATGAATTGATTAACCCGCTCCTGTATTAACAGATAAATGGGTTAATGGGTTATCATGGGAGGGGAACTGGTGGCTTTATCAGAAGATGAAGAGAGATCTGAGACAGCATATTAGTATGTTCAGCCCCTCACCATGTGATATCCTATGTCATCTTGGGGACTCTGTACAGACAGTCCCCATCAGCTAGAAGGCCCTCACCAGAGAGCCCCTTGACCTTGGATTTTTCAGCTTTCATAACTGTAAGAAATAAATTCCTTTTTAAATACATTACCAAGTTTCAAGTATTCTGTTACAAGCAACAGAAAACAGACTAATATATAGGGAAAAGCCCAGAATGGCATAGGAGAAGAGTTGTTGCTTCAGAAAGGATTCTTAGCATAACCAATGATGAAGCTCCCAAACACAGTCCCAATCCTAGCCCCAGAGCCAGCTACCCTGACTGGGGCATTCCCAGCTCCAGTGAACTTGGCTGCTATGTCAATGTCCCTTGAAATGGCACTGGTTTGGAACCTGGGACTGGGGATAAGTGAGGTCAGGGGATACAGAGCTGCTAAATTGCTGAGGCCCTTGGATCTGTTAGAGTTTTTGGTTGTTTGAGCACCACTGCAGACAGTAGTAAGCCAGCACCTGAGAGGTGCTCCTGACCAGGGAGGTCATGGGGACAAACCTGGCACAGGTATACATTTAAGGGAGTAAGAGACTGTTGCGAAAGAGCTGCTCCAGTGAAGTGAAGAAGGAGAGGGACAATGACAGGGCGTTTGAAGATTAATCATGACTTGGGGTGCATGATCAATTGCAAGTAAAAGAAGTTGAGATATTGAGCCTTTTTGGGAGGTCGTTTTAGAAATTCTGGTATGAGAAATGACAGCCTAGATTGAATGGCCCACTGAGAATGGAAGAGATAGTCTGAAGATCTACCACCAACGTTAAGAAACTGGGGTGTGTGATCTCCCAAGGGGGAATGTCTAGTAGTTTATTGTGCTATGAGAGAATATACATAGTTAAGACTTATACTTTAAATTGTGATGATTGAAACTATAGAGTCTAAAGATCCTTTCAAGAGAGCATCAAGGACAGAGGCAAGAATTAAGCTGTGGGTAAAAGTTCTAAAGAAACAAAGGCTGAAGAAACGCCAGACTCAGGTAAATCCTAAAACCATCAGTGGCTGTTATTGGAAGAAAATCAGGAGAAAGCAGGCCAACTGCCGTGAGGATGGACTCACTTGCATGAAATAAAAATGTCTTGTTACCATGAGGCTAAAAAGGAGATAAGCTAGTATTGAAATTCATAACTGAAACAATCTTTTCCATTAGCTGTTTATTGCTAGTTTTCTGACTAGAATGTAAACTCTATGAGAGTAAGTACCATGTCTGTTTTACTCATGGGTATGATGTTCATCAGCTAGACAAGAAATGGATCACGATTTGTTGAATGAATAAATGAATAAACATTTACACATTCTGATCTTTAGTGGGAAATAAAGACTGCCCAAATCTAAGAACAAAGTTTGCCCATATCAAGAACAAAATGGAATCCTAGGGCAGTGCTGTCTAATGGAGATGATGGAAATGTTTTGTACACCAGCTGCTGGCCACATGTGGCTATGCAGCACTGGAAACATGGCTAGTACAAGAAAGGAACTGATTTTTATTCAATTTGAATTAACTTAAAATTAAATTTAAATAGCCTCCTGTGGCCTGGGGCTACTGTATTGGACAGTGTGGGTGTATAGAATGACTTCATCAGTTAGGAAAACTTGCCTCCTCTAGGCAGATATAACCTGTGCCAGGTCAGTGGCTTTGCCAGGGGCCAGAATCAGAGTGAGGCTTGGGAAAAAAAAAAGATTCTCTGCTGGGGCTGTTTTTGTTAATACTTTGCCCAAGGGACTGGAGCCATCTGTCAAGTTCTCATGAAGTCCATGTCACTTCACCTGGGAAGGAGAAAAGTGAGGTGTTTGGGTCCAAAGTCCTAGTTAGCAATAAAGTTGAGTTTACTCTCAGGGGCCCTGAGAACATACCTGTTAGGGAACCAGAAGCCTTTATAGGTGACTAGAAAGAATTTAGAATTTAGGGATTCTGGTCACTTTTATTTGTATCACATTAACAATAATTGCATTTGATCATTAAAAGATGGACTAGGCACATAAAAACTCTCAACAAACTTAGATACCCAGCCAGAAATTCAGTTTTGTTTTTTTTTTTATTTCAGCATATTATGGGGGTACAAATTTTAAGGTTTCAATAAATGCCCTTCCCCCCTCCCCCAAGTCTGAGTTTCCAGCATGACCATCCCCCAGATGGTGCACATCTCACTCATTATGTATGTATATACCCGCCCCCCACCCCCCTCCCCCCTGCCCAATACCCTATTACTGTAGTACCTATGTGTCCACTTAGGTGCTGCTCAGTTAATACCAGTTTGCTGGTGAATATATGTGGTGCTTGTTTTTCCATTCTTGGGATACTTCACTTAGTAGTATGGGTTCCAGCTCTAACCAGGAAAATATAAGATGTGCTATATCACCGTTGTTTCTTAGCGCTGAATAGTACTCCATGGTATACATATACCACATTTTATTAATCCATTCTTGGATTGATGGGCACTTGGGCTGTTTCCACAGCCTTGCGATTATGAATTGTGCTGCTATAAACATTCGAGTGCAGGTGTCTTTTTT
>VSMD01015348.1:0-37150 GCA_008750895.1 Mirza zaza | reverse complement strand
TTTTTGAGACAGAGTCTCACTTTATTGCCCAGGCTAGAGTGAGTGCCATGGCGTCAGCCTAGCTCACAGCAACCTCAAACTCCTGGGCTCAAGCAATCCTGCTGCCTCAGCCTCCCAAGTAGCTGGGACTACAGGCATGTGCCACCATGCCCGGCTAATTTTTTCTATATATATTAGTTGGCCAATTAATTTCTTTCTATTTATAGTAGAGATGGGGTCTCGCTCTTGCTCAGGCTGGTCTCGAACTCCTGAGCTCAAAGGATCCGCCCACCTCGGCCTCCCAGAGAGCTAGGATTACAGGCTTGAGCCACCGCGCCCGGCCTCAAAGAAGTTTTTAACATATCTTTAACATAATACATTATTTTTTGTTTCAACAAGAACTTACAAAGAGATTGTGTCCTCTTAATATATTATTAGAAAAATAATTAAGCAGATATTTTAATCATATATGATGTACAGTTGTTTATGTAATTAGTCTACTTTACGTAAGCATGTGCTATTATGTGTATTTTAACACTATAATTTTCCTTTTGAGGTGTTTTGGAGATTGCTCTTTTTTCTATTGCTCATTTCTTTTGTCCAGTTTGAAAATTCATAGGAGGCTCAAAAGCTAAATGATTAAAAATGGAAATAAAATATTCTCTGGAAAATTTCAAAGGCGTTTTTGAGGTTCTCCAGGATCAAAGTGATATTCAGGAGAAAGATTGGGGAAAAGGAAGCAATGACAAATTCATTGTCCAGAAGTCTTTTTTTAGTCCAAAAAAATAGTTTTGTTCCATCTACCATTCATAGGATAAAATATATAAATATTTATTATGTAATTTATACATTTATAATTTGATTTACACATTTGTAGCTTGAATATTATAAAGCTAGTGAAATTGGTTGTTGCACATAAACAACCTAGACTGCTGAAATAATATGCCTATAAATTATTCCATGTGACTCTATAACAAATATTTATTTTATGGATCCTAAAATTTAGTTTCAAGTTTAAAAATTGCAAGATTAGATATTGATAAATGATTTAGACCAGGCATTCTCAAACTACAGCCCACGGGCCACATGCGGGTGTTTTTGCCCATTGTTTTTTTACTTCAAAATAAGATATGTGCAGTGTGCATAGGAATTTGTTCATAGTTTTTTTAAACTATAGTCCAGCCTATAGTTTATAGGTAGGCCTATAGTCCAACCGAGGGACAGTGACCTGGCCCCCTGTTTAAAAATTTTGAGGACCCCTGATTTAGACTATATCATAACTACCCTAAAATTTTCTTTGTAAATATTATCATCACAGTCTTAGGAATTTATATTAAACTTTAGTAATTCATGATTTTGTAACACATTTTGAGAAGTTTTTACTTTCCAAATATATATTCTTTTTTTATTTTTTTTTATTTTAGCATATTATGGGGGTACAAGTGTTAAGGTTACTTATATTGCCCATGTCCCCCTCCCTCCTCGAGTAAGAGCTTCAAGCATGTCCATCCCCCAAACGTTGCACATCTTACTCATTGTGGTTATATACACCCATCCTCTCCTCCCCGTCCCAACCTCCCAACACCCAATAAATGTTACTCCTATATGTCTACTTAGGTGTTGATCCGTTAATACCAATTTGCTCGTGAGTACATGTGGTGCTTGTTTTTCCTTCTTGAGATACTTCACTTAGTAGAATGGGTTCCAGCTGTACCCAGGAATATACAAGAGGTGGTATATCACCATTGTTTCTTAAAGCTGAGTAGTATACCATGGTATACATATACCACCTTTATTAATCCACTCATGAATTGATGGGCACTTGGGTTGTTTCCATAGCTTTGCAATTGTTCATCGGGCTGCTATAAACATTCGAGTGCAGGTGTCTTTTTCATAAAGTGACTTTTGATCTTTTGGGTAGATGCCCAGTAGTGGAATTGCTGGATCAAATGGTAGATCTACTCATATCGCTTTGAGGAAGCGATATTCCATATTGCTTTCGACAGAGGTTGAACTAATTTGCAGTCCCACCAGCAGTGTAGGAGTGTTCCTCTCTCTCCACATCCACACCAGCATTTGTTGTTTGGGGACTTTTTGATAAAGGCCATTCTCACTGAAGTTAATTGATATCTCATTGTGGTTTTGATTTGCATTTCCCTGATAATTAATGATGTTGAGCATTTTTTCATGGCTGTTGGCCATTATTCTGTCTTCTTTTGAGAAATTTCTGTTCATGTCCTTTGCCCATTTTTTGATAGGGTTATTTGATTTTTTTCTTGCTGATTTTCCTGAGTTCTAAATAGATTCTAGTTATCAGCTCTTTATCAGATGTGTAGCTTGCAAAAATTTTCTCCCATTCTGTGGGTTGTCTGTTTGCTCTCTTGACAGTTTCTTTGGCTGTGCAGAAGCTTTTTAATTTCATTAGGTCCCATTTGTTTATATTGGTTGCTGTTGTGATTTCCTTTTGGGTCTTCTTCATAAATTCTTTGCCTAGGCCAATGTCTAGAAGAGTATTTGCAACATTTTCCTCTAAAATCCTAATAGTTTCACACCTAAGGTTCAAGTCTGTTACCGAGCGTGAGTTGATTTTTGTGAGAGGTGAAAGGTGTGGGTCCTGTTTCAGTCTTCTGTATGTGGCTATCCAGTTTTCCCAGCACCATTTATTGAATAAGGATTCTTTTCCCCAGTGTATGTTTTTGTCTGCTTTGTCGAAGATTAGTTGGCTATATGAGGATGGTTTTATATCTGGGTTCTCTGTTCTGTTCCATTGGTCAATGTCCCTGTTCTCATGCCAGTCCCAAGCTGTTTTAATGATTATAGCCTTGTGGTATAGTTTGAAGTCTGGTAAATTGATACCTCTTATTTTGTTTTTATTGCTGAGGATTGATTTTGCTATACGGGATCTTCTCTGGTTCCATACGAAGTGTAAAATTATTTTTTCTATATCTGTGAAAAATGATGATGGTATTTTGATAGGGATTGGGTTGACTCTGTGGGTCACTTTGGGTAGTATAGACATTTTAACAATGTTGATTCTGCCGACCCATGAGCATGGTATATTCTTCCATCTGTTTACATCCTCTGCTACTTCCTTCTTCAGTGTTTCATAGTTCTCCCTTTAGAGGTCTTTTACCTCCTTAAATATATTCCAAGGTACTTTATTTTCTTTGTTGCTATTTTGAAGGGATTGGGTCTTTGATTTGGTTCTCACTTTTACTCTTGTTGGCGTATATGAATGCCTCTGATTTCTGTGTATGGATTTTGTGTCCTGAGACTTTACCAAATTCATTTATCAGATCAAGGAGTCTGTTGGTTGAATCCTTGGGGTTTTCTAGGTATAATATCATGTCATAAGCAAAGAGTGAGAGTTTGATCTCTTCTGCTCCTATTTGGATGCTCTTAATTCTGCTCTCTTGTCTGATTCCTATAGGAAGGACTTCCAGCACTATGTTGAACAGAAGTGGAGATAGTGGGCAACCTTGTCTTGTTCCAGTTCTAAGTGGGAATGCTTTCAATTTTTCCCCATTCAGTATGATATTGGCTGTGGGTTTCTCATATATGGCTTGTATCATTTTTAGGTAAGCCCCGTCTATGCCTATTTTGTTGAGCGTTCTTATCATAAAAGGGTGTTGAATTTTGTCAAATGCTTTCTCTGCATCTATTGAGAGGATCATATGGTCTTTGTTTTTGCTTCTTTTACATTTTGGTGAATTACATTTATAGATTTGTGTGTGTTGAACCATCCTTGCATCCCTGGGATGAAGCCCACTTGGTTGTGATGAATTATTTTCTTGACAAGCACCTGGATTCGATTGGCTAGAATTTTTTTGAGAATTTTTGCATCTATATTCATAAGGAATATTGGTCTGTAGATTTCTTTTTTTGTTGCATCCTCTCCTGGTTTTTGTATCAGGGTTATGGTCACTTCATAAAATGTGTTGGGGAGAATTCCATCCTTCTCAGGGTTGTGGAATAATTTCTGCAGGATAGGCACCAGTTCGTCTTTGTAGGTGTGGGAAAATTCGAGTGTGAAACCATCTGTTCCAGGACTTTTCTTTTTAGGAAAGTTTTTATTGCTGTTTCAATTTCAGTGCTTGATATTGGTCTGTTCAGGAATTCTGTTTCTTCCTGGTTGAGCCTAGGGAGGCTGTGTGTTTCTAAGAAATTGTCCATTTCCTCCACATTTTGCAGTTTGTGTGCATAGAGGTTTTTGTAGTATTCATATATTATGTCTTGTATCTCTGTGGCATCAGTTGTAATTTCTCCTTTATTGTTCCTGATGGAGCTTATTGGAGATTTTTCTTTTCTGCTTTTTGTTAGTCTAGCCAATGGTGTGTCAATTTTGTTTATTTTTTCAAAGAACCAACTTTTTGTTTTATTAATCTTCCGTATAGTTTCCCTGTTGTCAATTTCATTTAGTTCTGATTTTATCTTAATGATTTCATGTCTTCTGCTGGGTTTGGGGTTGGTCTGTTCTTCTTTTTCCAGCTCTTTGAGATGATTCATTAGGTTATCTATTTGTGATCTTTTTGACTTTTGGATATAGGCATTTATGGAAGTAAACTTTCCTCTCAGGACTGCTTTAGCTGTGTTCCACAGGTTTTGGTAACTTGTGTCACCTTTGTCGTTTAGTTAAAGAATCTTTTGATTTGCATCTTGATTTCCTCATTTATGAAGTGATCATTCAGCAGAAGGTTGTTTAGTTTCCATGACTTTGTGTGGAAATGAGGACTCCTGTTAGGATTGATTTCTACATTTATTCCATTGTGGTCTGAAAAGATACATAGTATAATTTCTATTTTTTTAAATTGTTTGAGACATGCTTTGTGTCCTAGGATATGGTCAATCTTAGAGAATGACCTATGGGCTGATGAGAAGAATGTACATTCAGTGGTTTGAGGGTAGAATGTCCTGTAAATGTCAGTTAGGCCCATTTGTTCTAGGGTTCTGTTTAAATCTTTGTTGATTTTCTGTTTGGAGGATCTGTCCTATGCTGTCAGTGGGGTGTTAAAGTCTCCAACTATTATGGTGTTGTTGTTTATCCATTTGTTTAGATCAAGTAGAGTTTGATTTATGAATATGGGTACACCAAGGTTGGGTGCATATATATTTAGAATTGTTATGTCTTCTTATTGAACTGTACCCTTCACCATTATATAGTGACCTTCTTTGTCTTTTATTACTTTTGTTGATTTAAAAACTAAGTTATCTGTAATCAGCACCAACACACCAGCTTTCTTTTGGCTTCCATTTGCTTGAAATATTGTTCTCCACCCCTTTACCTTTAGTCTAATTGTATCCTTGCAGTTTAGATGTGTTTCCTGAAGGCAGCAGATACTTGGCTTGTGTTTTTTCTCTTCATTCAGCCAGCCTATGTCTCTTGAGTGGGGAGTTCAAGCCATTCACATTTATTGAGATAACTGATAGGTGGGGCAGATTTCTGTTCTTTATGTTGGGTTGAAATTTGTTGCTTTGTTTTCTCTCTTGAGCCATTGTAGTATCTGGGCTTTGTTCTTTAGCTTTGAGTAGATTTATATTTGTGAGTGTTTATTGTGCTGATCCATGGGTAACACTGTTTTGAGTACTTCTTGAAGGGCTGGTCTTGTCTTGGTGAATTCCCTCAGTCTTGGCTTATCTGAGAATGTCTTGATTTCTCCTTCGTATACAAAACTTAGTTTTGCAGGGATTAAGATTCTAGGATGGGCATTGTTCTGTTTCAGAAGAGTGAGAATGTGGCCCCAGTCTCTTCTTGCTTGTAAAGTCTCAGTAGAGAAGTCTGATGTTATTCGAATTGGCTTTCCCTTGTATGTTACTTGCTTCTTTCATCTTATAGCTCTTAGGAGGGCCTCTTTAGTTGATATTTTGGTCAGTCTGATGACTGCATGTCGTGACATCTTCCTGTTTGCATTGAATCTCCCAGGGGACCTCTGAGCTTCTTGAACTTGTATATTGAGATTTTTAGCAAGGCCTGGGAAAATTTCCTCTATTATATCTTCAAATATCTTGTCCAACTCTCGAGTGTTGTCTTCTTTCCCTTCTGGTAACCATATGACCCTCACGTTAGGTTTCTTCACATAATCTCACATCTCTTGTAGGCTTTGCTCTTTTCTCTTGTTTCTCTGCTCTATCTCTGTGACTGATTTATTTAATTGGAGGCTGTTATCTTCAATCTCTGAGATTCTTTCTTCTGTTTGATCTACCCTGTTCTTGAGGCTTTCCATTGACTTTTGTAGTTCCTTGAATTGATTCTTCATTTCTAGGAGTTCGGTTAAACTTTTCTTCATTGTATCGATTTCTTTAGTAAACTTTTTTTCCAGGTCCTGGGGGCTTTTTGTGGTTTCTTTATGTTGGTTATTGAGTTGTTCTTGCAGGTCGTTGAATTTTCTTATGATCCACATTCAGAATTCCTCTTCTGTCATTTTGGTTGCATGATTTTGGTTGGTGTCCATTTCCAAGGGGCTGTGCTCCTCTTTGGGGGTGTGGTTTCTGTTTGGTTCTTCATATTTCTGGAGTTCCTTCACTGATTTCTTCCCTTGTTGATCAGTTGTTGCTTCTTTCCTTTAGGTTTTCATTTGGGTATTCACACACCTTGTTTAGTTTCTGAGCCAGTAGGTGGTGTCTATGGGTGAGATTCGACTGCTCCCTTTGCCACTGGTCTCCAGGCTGCTCCAGAGGTCTCTCCTCCAACCATATATTCTTATGCAGAAAATCTCACCCAATGAGAATTTTAGTAGTATATTTGTATCAGTTATTTATTTTGAACAATATTGATAAAAAATAATGTAGACGACAAATATATCTCTCTATATAGATAGTCTCAATAACTATAATCTTTAAAAATTACATCTTCTTGCATTTTTAAATGTCACCTTTCTAATTTATTTATGGTTGGCAATGGGCATATGGTCATTGAATGCCATAACTGAATTGTCCTTGTCTGTGGAACTTACGTTTATCCTTTTGCTGTATTTCTTCCATCTGTGAAGAACTTTCAGAACATTAGCTAATCAGTACCCACAACTCACCTCTAGATAAGATTTTTATTGCTCAAGATGAGAAAGCTTAAGAAGAGTTAAGTAACTGTACAAACAGGGTCAGTGTGAATTGGTGTCTGAGCTAGGGTTAGCATACAGATTGACTATACCTATAACTATTTCTACATTCTCTGGGTGTAACTGTTCCAGACAGTCCAGTGACAGAATATCCTTTAACTGTGAATCTTCATTACAAAGTTAAAAATAGCTGAGGACTATTTCCAGTTGGACATTTCTGCGTATTTTCTACCAACTTTTATCACAGGGCAGGTTTTCTGGAGGAAAAGTCTCTCTTATTTGTGTGTGCATATACATATATAAATATAAAATACTAATTTTCTGATTCATATTTTATGTATTATATTATCTTTTTTGCCTAATTTTAGAAACATGTTTCTTTCTCATCTCAAATGTTAACTATATTCCAAAAGTCAATTTTTTACCATGTTTTTCCTTTATATTCTTTATTGAAAGTAGCATAAGAACTAGTGTAATTTTTCCTTTATATTCTTTATTGAAAGTAGCATAAGAACTAGTGTAATTTTTCCAATATACATAAAAAAATCTTAGCTGTACGTCTTAATTCAGTTGATTGCTTCTTTAACTCCAAGTAATTAATTGTTCTGAATAGCTTTATATGTATATTAAATATGCTTAGATAATGTTTCTAAAACTTCAGAAAAGCTGCAGTTCTTGTTTTTCACAAATTGATATATGCTAAAATATATGTAATTTTTTGGACTATTTTCATTTCAGTAGATCCTTTCTACTTCAGTATATCTACTATTCCTTTATCTTTTGAAAACAAGAGATATATTTTTAATTTAGCAAGCAAGATTTATTTCTATGCTTAGCACATCACATCTTCACTTCAGGCTTGTATGCTTTCTTTCCTCCACCCTTTTAGACTGACTATGATTGATTGGTCCAGTCAAATCTGTGAGTATCTGAGCAACTTGGATGCCATATCCATTATTATTTTGCTTCAGGTTTTTATGACCAGTTTGACCAAGTTTCTGAAGCAGTCAACATACCTTACAGTTTGCAAGTATTTAACACCTTTGCTGTCAGGGACCTTTTGTAATGCTGTGTAACTCTCCTGTCTGATTTGTCTTTAATCTTTCAGTTTCAATCTCTCATCTTGCTTCCTGAACTAATATCTAAATCATTGCTCCACTTTTTGTGTTTTATTTATTTTTCAACTTAATTGAATACTTTTTAATTAACTTATTTAAATAAGTTAATCCATTAACTTATTTTTCTTTTTGTTATTAATACTGCTTCCTCTATCTTGTAGTAAATAGGGTGTGCATATGACTTTGACTACCATATTAATGGATATTACAATTATTTCTTATTTACTGACTGATTTTCATATACTCACATAACCTAACTCTAAATGTTTAGCAATTTCATTAACACAATTATAAAATCCATATTTGAATCAATGTTGGAATAGCTATGAATGAAAGACATACATTTATGCATTAATGCCAACCAAACAATTGCACCAATTAGAGTATGATTGTGTTCCTACTTTATTTATAGGCTCAAAAATATGAATCAAAGGTACATTCAAATCTGTCAGGCTTAAACTTTACATCACAGATTAAACTACATGAATGCATATACTGCACTTAACTAACTCATAATTGACTTTCAGTTACAAATTACAAGGTGGCAAGCGCATTAGCCGGATATTCTACTCTCTTAACAGAGTGCCTTACACATAACAGTCATTCAATGAAACTGTATTCAATAAGCAAATATTTGAAAAAATATTATAAAATGCAAAAGTGGGCTAATTACATATGACAGCAACTTCTTTTATCTGTACTTGACTTTCCAATGTTTAAATATTCTCTTATATACTTAATTAACAGAAAATACTGTATTTTAAATATGAGACAACTGAATTAAGTCCTTCTGACAATTTTCTGTTGGACCATATTACTGCAGAGTATCTTATAGACAAGAAAATATTAGCCAGTGAATACTTTATTGATTATTTGGCAGAAGGAGTAGAGTAAGATATGATGTATTATTGTAATAAAGATTAAATATATAAAATACATTCAAATTCTAGTTAAATTTGAAATGAGTCACACAGTCTCACCATATTGTTTCTCCTCATGCTAAGTAAATAGCGTAAATTCTGTATTTAACAATTTGGAATGATATTAAATATACTATTCAGTGTAATTCCCTAAACAAAGACTATTTTAAACTAAATATTATGTTGTTTTATATACAAATACTGTAATGAAAACAATGTTATTTTTATATTTCTATGTTTAAACAATAGGGTCTTAATAAAAAAAAATTGTGTTAGAAATGAATTTTCCAAAGCATATAAAAATACTTAATACCATTGGAATAATTAAGAAAATCCAAAACCCGTATGAAGGTTAGACTAAACTTAGTATTTCCAAATCTCTAAATAAAGTTAATGCTTATAATTTCTGTAAGAAATAGCTATTTTTTTATTTTTAAAATTTCAGTTGTCCCATTATTTTCATCATTTTATTGTAAGCACATCTGTGAGAATAATGGAATATTTTTACTCTTAAAGTTCAAGATCATCTGTCTGTGTCCAAACACGAGCAAGACCATCATTTTGGGGGGTCCTACTGTCAGCACCATTGTGTTTGGTTCTGCTCTCATGTGATCTTAAACTTCTAGGTAAAGCTATCTGTTCCTCTTATACAATAAAACCTCTTTTGAGGATTTTCTATCACTCTGCGATATGCATGTCAATGAGCTTGGAGAATATAATGCTTAATCTTTACTGTATAAGCTATATTGTGGGACTATTACTACTTGGTAGTTTATAAGTCTCAGATGGAATATAGATAATATATTCAAAAGAGCAGTTAATACTTATCAGTGCTCTTTGATCTCCTTTGAAACATTAACAGTAATACTATTGTAAGACATCTCTTTGACTGTGATGGGGTTGTCCATAGTGGTGAGAAAATTGCTCTTTATTATAGTCACATCTTCTATATCAAGATAGTAAATTGTTTGGATTATTTTGTGGGAAAATATGTCAGATAAATATGTTTTTCTTGTCCTTTTTTTTCCTTCAAAAAAGAAACCCTTTTAACTGGAATTATGGAGTCCAACAATTCCTACAAATCCTTCATGTGTGTGTTGGGGGATGGGGTGCTTATTTACAATTTTTCAAAAAATAAAACCTAACTAAAATAATTGGATTTAAAAGAAAAATAGCTTCTTTAATCACTTTGCAGCTTCTTTTAGAGTGTTTATATTTACAAAGGGTAAAGACTTAAATCTGAGTGTGCCTTATTCTTTACTTTTCTAAGTATTATTTCTATTTTAGAAGGTAAATATAAGAGAAATGAACTCTCCATGGATCAAAAGAAAAAGTGTTTGGCTCCTTAATGCTTCTTATGTTTAAATGTAAAATTCTCAGTTGACTTCTCCTACTATCTGATTTGGAATTCTAACAAATTTACATGGCTATTTGTTTCAATGTAAGCAAATGGCTTTCAATTCAAATACTTCTAAATACATTCTTAATGAACACTTCTGGCCTTATGTTATTTTTGGTAGCTGTGTCTACCCCTAAATACAATTTAACCTGACATAAGTTGACCTCTTTTAAACACATGACACTATAATTATGCTGCCAGGTCTTACACATTTGTTTCTTTTTTGTTTCCTAAACTATACTCCATGGATGTTAATTTAAATATTAATATTTAAAATAATAAATCAATATGACTAATAAATAATTTAATAATAATTAATTATATTCTGCTCTAAATGTTTAAACTTTTAGTCTTTTTCATAAAACAGAAAGATAAATTATTATCATAACATGCAGTTAGATGGTAACTCTTCTGACAAACTGTGGCTTAACTATACTACTAGAAACATAGTCTAAGACCTCCCCATTCCTAGTTGCCAATATCTTTTACACCACTTTGTGACTGTGTGTGCTCACCATTTAGTTCCCACTTATTAGTGACATATAGTGTTGCTTTTCCATTCCTGTGATACTTCACTTAAGATAATGTTTTTCAGTTCCATTTAAGTTGCTGCAAAATCATTTTTTTAATTTTTTAAAAATGGCCATTCCAATTGGGGTAAGGTGGAATTTGCATTTCAAGGATTGACTATGTTGAGAATTTTTTCATATGTTTATTGGCCATTTCTCTATATTCTTTTGAACAAATCTTGTTCATGTCCTTTATCTACTTGTTAAAGAAGTTATTTGTTCACCTTTTGCTGCTTTGTTTGAGTTCTTTGTAGGTAGGAAATATTCATCCTTTGTTGATTATGGATATTCACCCTTTGTCAGATGTGTTGTTTGTGAATATTTTCTCTCATTCTGTAGATTTTTTATAAACTTTGTTGATTATTTACCTTGCTGTGCAGAAACTTTTAAGTTAGTAAAGTTCCATTTATTTATTTTTTTATTGTTGTATTTATCTTTGATGTCTTAGTAATACATTTTTTGCCCAGGCCACTGTCCAGAAAAAGGTTTTCCTATGTTTTATCCTGGAAATCTTATGATTTCAGGTCTTTAAGTCTTGAATTCATCTTGAGTAAATTTTGGTGTATGGCAAGAGACAGAGATCCAGATTCATTCTACTACATGTGGCTACCCAATTTTCTCAGCACCATGTATTGAATAGGGTGTCTCTCCCCAGTGTATGTTTCTTGTCTGCTTTGTCAAAGATCAGTTGGACATAGGTATATGATTTTATCTGGGTTTTCTATTCTATTACATCGATATAAATTTCTACCTTTATAACAGTACCATGCTATTTTGGTTATCATAAGCTTGTAGTATAATTTGAAGTCACATAATGTAATGCCACCAGCTTCATCCTTTTGCTTAAGATTGCTTTGTGTATGTAGCTTCTTTTTTGGTTCCATATGAAGTTTAGAATTATTTTTTCTAGATCTGTGAAAAAAAGCCATTGATATTTTGATGGGAATTACATTGAATCTAAATCACTTTGGGCAGCATTGACCTTTACCAATGTTGATTCTTCCAATCCATGAGCATGGATTATTTTTTTTTTTTTTTTTTTTGCCAGAGTTCTTATGTTGGTTCCTTTTCATCTGAAACCTCTTCTCTCAGATCAAGACAAATAAGTTGTGTGTGCACTGTTCTTGTCTGCTGGGGATTCTTCTACTTAGTGAAAAAAAAGTATATGTCCCTGGATGGTACATTTGTGGCCTACTCCAGATGACTCACCCAGCAAGAGAGGGGTGGGTGCTTGAGAGCCTGTAACACTGCTGGTCTATATCATCCTATTCCCCTGTGGATGTTACAATTCAAGCCGGCACTGGGGGATATTTGTGCAGAGGAGTGGGTGGTCCCCAGGCTGCTCTTGGAAGCCTATGAAGGCAGCTGGGCAACTCCTCCATGGAGGCTGGTGGCATGGGAGTTTGCTCCGCCCAGCTCTTCCCATGATGGAGTGGTGGCTGGGTGAAGTTATGCAGATGGTGGCTGTGGGTGCTCAGGTCCAGGGGCAGTAGCAGCACATGGCAGGAGGCAGCTGGTGGCAATCAGGTCTACAGTGGTGTGCAGGGGTCAGTACTGCAGTGGCCAGGCAGCATGTGGTGCATATGGGGTCACTGCAATACATTATGTGAAGCATAGGCAGGGCTACCAAAAGAAAGGGCATGTGAGGCTGCTAGGGTGTGTGGTATATGGGACCATGATGGTTGGTTGGTGTGCAAGATAGTGACAGCCAGGTGAGTCACAGGACTGTCAAGGATAGGCAGCTGAGCAGCTCATACTACTGGAATTTAAGCTTTGAGATTCCTACCCAAAGCCTGGATATTTAGCAGGTCAGTTCCATCTTCTGTTGAGCTGAATTTGATTTTTATTCTACCAGGTCAGTGATTATGTTATAAATTCTATTCAGTGTCTAGAGTAAAATAAATGTTACAAAATGGGCAAAAAACTGCTTATTTAGTTTAATTTTTCTAGGTTTTTCTCCTTTCTCAGATTTTGGCTTGGAATTTCCTAAATGCCTTGTTATCTTTCAATTTATTCTTTCAGCATACATTTTTAACATCTAATATTCTCTAGATCATATTATAGGGTTTTTATCATACAGCATATATTAGAGTGTAGTTCCCTGTTAGGAATGAAATGCAATGCTCTCATAAGTAAGTTAGAGAAATGTAGTAAGAGATTCCTGAAATGGCAGAGGGTATGGACACATGTTAAACCTGAGGTAACAAGGCAGGAATCAAAGTGCCACATGAACACACACAAAGACACACACACAGAGATATAGAGAGAAAGGAGGGGAAGATTAAAAGCAAATACATCAGCATGTTAACATGGTTAAATCTGGGCCAACAGGCACATGAATGCCTACTACACTATTCCTATGCTTTTCTATATTTTAACTATTTCAACATAAAATAAAATAGTCTTAGCTTCAGATGACCCAGATCATATCTCATTGATTCCAAGAAGTTCCTATATTAGATTAAAATTACTCTCTTCCTTTGTTCCGGTCTTTTTAAAAAGTTTACTTATATTCCTTTTGTGCCGCTTAAGACATTTCATCCTGTTAATATTGTTTTTATATATCTGAATTCTTTAGATATTTAGAAGGAAATGTAAGTCAGGTACAATGGTAAAGTCATTTTTAAAATTCATCTATACAGATTAGTGCAGTATTTTAAACATATTAAGCACCCAGAGCATATTTATTTACTTAAATATATTTAATAATTTTCATCTCCAAAGGTGAGTTTGGTAGACATAGACATGTGCCACTGAGAACCAATTTCAAAGAAAAAAATGATGACCAGGTGCAAGGAGTATATTTAGCAGAGCCCCATCAGCTGTTAGCTCTTTAAAGTCAGCCTCAGCTGCAGAGATGTATCTATTTTGAAGTCACATCTTTCTCAGGTTTGCACATATTTTATGTCTAACTCAGGTGGCAATGGACACTACTGGCTTCAGGGCTTCCTAATGACCTAACTAAGTCTTTCTTGGACCTACAACAAAATTCTACTTTTTATTTTGTCCAAGATTGCTGCCCTTTTCTTTGTAAAGGTGTTTCTAATAAATGGCTTATATACTATTGTGAGCTTAATTGTGTCTCCCCCCAAATTCATATTTTAAAGCACAAATCCCTCTCCCTGCATCTCAAATGTGACTATATTTGGAGATATGGTCTTTAAAGAGGTAATTAAGGATAAAATAGGACATTATGGATGAGCCATAATACAACATGACTGGTATCCTTAAAGGGAAGAGGGTAGGACATAGACACACATACAGGGAAGACCAAGTGAAGACACAAGGTGAAGACAACCATACTACAAGTCAAGTAGAGAGGCCCCCAGAAAAAAACAACCCTACAGACAACTTGATTTTGGACCTCTAACTTGAAGAACTGTAAGAAACTAAGTTTTTGTTGTAACCATCTATTTCTTCTGTGATATATTGCTATGGCAACCCTAGCAAATTAGTACAAACCCTAAACTATGCCTCAGAATCTTTTTTTCAGAATCCAACCTGCGACAGTTGGTACTAAAAATGGACGGAGAAATTAGTCAATAAGATAGACTTTTGGAACTGATATGAAAAAAAATAATAAAAGGCTCTGTCTGCAAGGGCATTGTCAGAAGTACACTACAACCAGTGTTCTTCCTATAGCCAGTCCTGCCCACCTCTTTTGTAAGTACTGATAATCAATAAATGTTTCCCAGCTGAAACACGGATGTAGCATTTGCTTCCAGAAAATACAGACTTCACTTACATAGGAAGTGTCACAATAATAAATATAGGTCAGGAAGGAAATAGTAAAGTTTCCACATATCTTTCTATTTCTCTTTCACTCTTGCTCTCTCTATATTTTAATATATACAGAGATAGATAGATAAACATAGATATGTGTTCATATATGTCTCTGTGTTGTATTATTATGTATTAAGTCATATAATATTCATACAAATGATAAATATTCTATGTATCATCATGCATGTATGTATTCCTTTACCTTGTGTATGAGAATTAGTAAGGCATATGGTTAAGAAAGGGGCCTCAATGAGATATCACTTAACTCCAGTGAGAATGGCCTTTATCAAAAAGTCTCCAAACAATAAATGCTGGCGTGGATGTAGAGAGAGAGGAACACTCCTACACTGCTGGTGGGACTAAAAATTAGTTCAACCTCTGTGGAAAGCAATATGGCAATACCTTAAAGTGATACAAGTGGATCTACCATTTGATCCACCAATCCCATTACTGGGCATCTACCCAGAAGATCCAATGACACGCTACAAAAAAGACACCTGCACTCGAATGTTTATAGCATCACAATTCATAATTGCAAGGCTGTGAAAACAGCCCAAGTGTCCATCAATCTAAGAATGGATTAATAAAATGTGGTATATGTATACCATGACGTACTATTCAGCTCTAAGAAACAACAGTGATAGAGCACATCTTATATTTTCCTGGTTAGAGCTGGAACCCATACTACTAAGTGAAGTATCCCAAAAATGGAAAAACAAGCACCACATATACTCACCAGCAAACTGGTATTAACTGAGCAGCACCTAAGTGGACACATAGGTACTACAGTAATAGGGTATTGGGCAGGGGAGAGAAGGGAGGGGGCGGGTATATACATACATAATGAGTGAGATGTGCATCATCTGTGGGATGGTCATGCTGGAAACTCAGACTTGTGGGGGGAGGGGGGAAGGGCATTTATTGAAACCTTAAAATTTGTACCCCCATAATATGCTGAAATAAAAAAAAAAGAAAGAAAGAGACCTCTAGATTCACAAGACATTCCAAAGCCATGTCTAGAATCTGGATATCTTAGTATTTGTGTTTCTGTGATTTTAAGTGAGCCAATCTTCTGTGCCTTGGTTTTTGCACCCGAAAATAGAGATGATCTAGTTCATAAAGTTATAATTGAGGCTTAAATAAATTAGAAGCACTTAGAATGATGTCTATTCCATAGCAAACAATAAATTATAATAACTATTATTATGTATTCTCTTTTAAATCATGCAGTTCATGATCCACAAAGGTTGGAGAAGACTACAATATAGTAAAAGAAATTTGATATTTCCCAATTATTTGGGTAGGAAGAAATGAAGGGAATAAGAATAAAAAGTAGCTTATTTTTGCAATATGAGAGTCAATGAAGGAATAAAACAATTTTCCATTTGAGGCTGTGACCAAGCACAAAGCTAAATCTTTAATGTGATATTTTAAAGTCTCTTTTATATGACAAATTTTCTAAATAGTATTGACTCTATCTGCCTAGGTTATCAACCAATTGACTGAATTAATTTTTAATCAATGAATAAGTCAAACTTAAATCCTACATTCTCATGAATATATTGGTACTGAATTTTCAAACTCAAGATTTTAAAAATCAGCAGGTATCAATTAGAATACAAATATCAGACATAAAGAGTTTGAGGGAATATATGTACGGAGTTCCAAATGGCCAAATTAAAAGGAATTTGGGTGACTTAATGTTAATATGAGATTGCTTTTCTCTATGACTTTACCAATTCATGCACACACACCTATACTCACACTAATGAAGTACTGTACTGAAGTACAGTCTCATTTTTTGCTCACATGATAGATATATACATATGCAAAATAAGTTTGCATCACATTCATTTATTAAATAGAACATGCTATTTGTTGCAAGTTATATGTAAATTAACACAGATGTTTTTGCTAAGAATATTTGGGATTCTAGATTCCTTGTAAAAGGAATAGATTATAATTGGCATTTCCACCTCAAGACATTTTCTTAAGTTACACTTTTTATATTTGCGCTTGCTGATTTTATTGTAATTATTATGTAAATTTTTACCACTGGCTAATTTTAATGTTTATCCAAAAGCACTATTGAAAATCACAGAAAATATATGTTCTTATTGTCTGTCATCTGATCCTAAATTATATGATGACATACCTGACTTATTCTGTGAAAAAAGTAAACATTTGAATAATTTCTCAAATGACCGTGAAAGAAAAATTTGGTCTTTTTAAAAAAAATTATTAATTTATTTTAATTGAAAAATAAAATCCGTGATATTCAATGTGATGTTTTGATATATGTATACATTGTGGAATGATTAAATCTAGCTAATAAACATATTCATCATCTCACATACTTATTTTTTGTGTTGAGACATTTAAAATCTACTCTCTTAGCAATTTTCAGGTGTACAATCATTGTTAGTAATTATAGTCACTATGCTGTACAATAGATTTCCAGAGCTTATTCCTTTTGTCTAACTGACACTTTCTATCCTTTGACTAGTATCTCCCTACTCCCACCCCCTAGGCCCTGGCAGTTACCATTCATTCTATTCTATGCTTCTATGAGTCTGACTTCATTAGATTCCACATGTAAGTGAGATCATGCAGTATTTTTCTTTCTCTTCCTGGCTTATTTCACTTAGCATAATGCCCTCCAGGTTCATCCTCAATTGGCCTTTTAACAGCTCATTTGCAGTTACAAAGTGGCAATGGCAATGCCAATCTAAATCTAAATGTTTTAATGAATATCATAGACCTCAATACAGTGTATAATTCAATAAAGGTGGAATGACAGCCTTCTGCGCTCCTGGAGGCAAACAGGTGTTTCTGTTTTTTCTTCCATTGCTAATATGGATGAGCCTTAATTAGATTTATTAGAAGTTGATTTTGGGAGTAAAGGTTATAGGCATAATAAAAGTCACATACAATTGGGACCAATAGTTTCGACACATAAAATGACTACTGAAAAAAATGAACCTACTATTTATATTTTCAGATTTTAGCTAGTGTACTGTGATTTCTTTCCACACTAGTGAACTTTATATTCTGTGAATTCTTTTTAGTAAATTGCTTCAATTTCCAAAGATTAGTGCATTTCAAAACTAGTATGTCCCAACCTAACTCATTCTTTTTCTCCCAAATAATAGATCCCATTCTCGCTTCTTTTCTTTTTTTTTTTCTTTGCTTTAATTTCTGGTAATCTCAAATAAATTATGGTGAAGTAGCAGATATTACAGCCAAATTGCCTTAATATCTTCAAATGGCATTTGAGTAAATGTACATTTTGTGGCATCGATTATAGAACAAAAATGATGTGTGCGTGTATGTCCGTGGGTATAAATATATATATACACACATATATGTATATATAAAATAGTAAATAGTAATAATACATAAAATGGTAATATATAATAAATAGCAATATATGTTATATACGATTTTACTGTTTATAATCTATCAATATGTAGATAAAATATTACCTATTTTCTTCATAATATTTTTCTTCACCCCAACCTCTCTTTCCACATGGTTCAGTAAATGAGAGTAACATAATACAAAAGAGAAAATAAGACTAATATTTATTGTGCATGCATGTGCCAAGTAGATTAACCCTTTTAGTATAGGATTAACTGGACTTTTTTTGGTCCTGAGTTACTTCTTTTAGTATTTTTGTTTTCAAGTATTCATATTTCATGAATTTATTCTTTCTTTATCTCAAAGAAAAAAAAGGAAATTTAGCTATTTTAACAGATTATACTTAATAATTTATTCTATCTTGCAATTACTATTTGGGTCCATTGAATTGTTATAAATATAAAAGTAATTATGAGATCATAGTGATCTTATTTGCTCTCTCTCTCTCTCTCTCTCTCTATATATATATATATATATATATATGTGTGTATATATATATATATTTTTTTTTTTTTTTTGAGACAGAGTCTCACTTTGTTGCCCAGGCTAGAGTGAGTGCCATGGCGTCAGCCTAGCTCATAGCAACCTCAAACTCCTGGGCTAAAGCAATCCTCCTGCCTCAGCCTCCCAAGTAGCTGGTACTACAGGCATGTGCCACCGTGCCTGGCTGAATTTTTCTATATGTATTAGTTGGCCAATTAATTTCTTTCTATTTATAGTAGAGATGGTGTCTTGCTCTTGCTCAGGTTGGTTTCGAACTCCTGACCTCAAGCAATCCGCCAGCCTCGGCCTCCCAGAGTGCTAGGATTACAGGAGTGAGCCACCGCATCTGGCCTGCTCTATAGTTTTAAAAGGTGTTTCTAATTCATCATCTTAAAATTGTTTTATCATTACTAATGATTGTCCCTTGATTATTCCCAACCATGCTAAAAAATAATATGTAATAAGAAAAAAAGAAAAGAATGATAGAATCACTTAGGAAATTGATGCAATAGTGGAATAAATTATTATTTTTTCATTTTCTTATTGTGTTGTCCAAAAGATTGCATCATCTTTCAAGAAGATAGTCGCAAAGATTGGAGATAGCATCCTGGTGGTCTATTTTTAGGTTAACTGAACACAGTTGAAAGTTAGAAGTTTTTGTTTTTCACCCATGATGGAAAACAAAATAAATTTGACATTCCACAGTTATAAGATTAATCTAAACAGGAGATGAATGCAAAGAAAATAATAGCAACACTCTACATATTAATGACATAGTAAAATTTATCATATTAATGAAATCTCAGATTATGTGTTTTTATAATAGATGATATCATAAATGAATTTTCTCAAATTAAGAACCAATAACTGAATAATATATTTCCTAGGCCAAAGTGGAAATCCAGTATTCTTACTCAGTTACTCAACAGTGAAAGACTTCACACAATAGTTTCGAATAAGAACTTGGATGATCCTGCTTTGTTAAAAGGATTTGTGACAGTATGCTTTTTTCTACCATCGGTGTTTGTGCACAAAACATTTACTGATTAAAAGTTTTATTAATTTAAAATTTATTAATATTTAATAAGGTTGCTTCCCCTATGTCTTTATTCTTATATCTATAAATTACTTGTAAAATGACTCAAAATTTGAACATAAAATTAAACAAACCAGTTCTATAGGATCTAGATGGTAAACAGTAATGGTTATTTTCCCCAGAAATCTGAGGATTAAATATTATATCTTACTAATTTTTACAAAAATCCTATGAAGACTCATACTTGTTATACTTCCAATTTGAAACTGAAGTAACTTTTCTAAAATTGTATAGTTAGAGCATATTAAAGCAACAGTGCAAACCCATATTCCTAATTCTGAATTATATATTCGGTTATACCATTTTCTTCACTTCAAAGAGGAAAAAAATCACCAACTCATCTGATAGTTCCTAGGACCTCTTATTAAAGAAATGGGATGGAGATTTTTTAAATAATTAATGGAATAAAAAAATCCACACTTATTTATCATTTTCACATGTTAGATAATTATTTACTGAACACTTTAAATGTATCTGAGTAGTATTTAGATAAGCGAAAATAGAAGCTCGTGTTATGTTTTTCCTCAAAAAGTTTTTCTTTGTTAGGAAACTGTGGCTTAATTTCTTGGAAAAACTAGAAGAGTTTATGAAGAAATTTCCAAGAATGGTATCAAAATGACAATAAAGTCTTTTAGAAAATGCGCATTAATAGATTAAAGTGGCTCAGATATCTTGAAGTGAAACTTCTAAATATAAACTTTGCCTTGTGTAGGACAAACATTACATGGGAATTATTAGATTTAGTGTATAGAAGATTCACCAAAGTTTGCTAAACTTTGTTGTATATGTGGTAAGTCAAGGGGATAAATTAATATTTTTAAATTTAGTATATAAATACTTAGGAAAATACTAAATTTCTTAATATTTTCATTTTGTATGTTATTATTTCTGTTAGCTTGAATTTACTTTAAAGTATAAAGAAAAGGGGAAGACATTTAAGTCGTAGGTATTATTTAGTAGATTGAATGGAAATATTTAGATTAGTTTTGAAGAAATATCGGATTGATAAAACCCACACTGTGTTTTTTGTTTCATGACATGAAAATGCTATGTACATTTTTAAAGATGTAGTGCAAAAATTATGGTTGTTTAAGGAATTATTTTGTAAAGTATTGATTACTTTCTAAAGATTATATGTTTTACAAATAACTATGTGTAGTTACATGTCAGAGTTAGAACTGTCCTCATTCTAACATTTAAGGCATTTTTACATCACACTAATCAAATTAAAAACGTAACTTGTATTCCTAAATACAAGAGGTTAGAAAAATTCTCTAAATTCATCCCTTGGGATATGGAGCATTAATAGCCTGCTAATATTTAGGCAAATATAGCAATTGATCTTAAAATATATATACCATACTTTAATTTTTCATTCAAATTATCTTGGTTTACTAAAGAAATATCTAGTTATAATATTATTGTTGCTGTAGCACCTAACATTTGTTTAATATATACTGGGTGGTTTGTTATGTGCAGTTTATCCAGTTTGTTTCACAATGCTATAGAAATGTTGATGAGAGAGAGTTATAATGTTGCTGCTTTCTGCTACAGCTAACATTTGATTATTACGTACATGGCACTTTGTTAGGTGCCTAGTTTATCAAGGTCAAGTTTCACAACCACATGGAAATGTTGACAAGAAATAGATTTCAGTAGGAAATGGAATGAACAGGGAAGGACTCATAGAAGAGGAGACACGATCTAGGCAAAGACTGTAAGGACATGAGGAAGTAATCTTGGAGAATTCCTGGAATAAGTATATTCTAAGCAGAAAGAACAGTGTGGAATGCGAGTTCTGCAGCAGAAGTGTGCCTGACTGCACTGTGTGTTTGAGGAAGAATGAATGAGCCTTGAAAGCATCTAATATATATCAAATCCCAAAAGCAGTCATTATTATTGTTGTTTTTTGTTGTTGTTACCACTATTTCTATTGTTTCTACTATCCCTGTTTGGTTTTTACTTAACAACATAGGAATGGTCAGAAGTGTCTTGTCTTTTCTTTCTCTTTATACTTTTACACCTTTACACCTCTCTTATTTTTCCTCTTGTCCTCATGCTCCTAATATCTCTTTCTCTGAGTCCAAAAATAAACTAATAAATAAACACACAAAGTAAAGATTAAAAACTTCTTGTTTAATCTATAAAAGGGAACTGGATGTTTTTAAATTCTCCTGCATAATTCATTCATCAGATAAAAAATTATCTTCATTGACATTTTTATATGTTATTATCATAACTCCTCACCTCCTCAGGGTGAGGCTGAAGCAGAATGATAATATGAAGGAGGCAGAGTTGTTAGCTACATCTCCAATGTTCCACAGTTTTCTGGCTCAAGATCTTTTCATCTGCTGCACGTTTTGGTCAACATCTCCAACTCCCTCTTTCTTCACTGATTCTTAATTGTTTTACTTCAGAGTTCCACACTCTGTTTAAATGAGAATACAAATTGCCTCCAGTCTACATAAACAATTTATGAGCACTGAACATCTATGTAATCTCTGTTTTTTAAAAGATGATAGCAGTGAGTGTGGAGAAGAGAAACAATAATATATTGTGGACCCAGTGCTCCTCCTCTCCTTTTCCTCTTTCTGAGGCCCAGCACAAGGCATTATGAAAGTCTCATCTTACAAATGGCTGAGTGTCATGGTAAATATGGCTTATCACCACAGATTACAAATCTCAATATTTTATCTTCTTTACACAAACTATTAACTAGAGTTGTAATTAGTATTATTACATTTGGTACTCTACTGAATGGAATTCCTAGATTGTGAAATATATTTTCTTTACTTTGATATTGTGAATAATGGCATCCTGTTTTAAAGTTTTTAATATAGTTAGCATTCCCATGTTTTAATTAAATTGAACCAAATTTTATTCCATTAAAACTCCTACATAAATTTTTCCTATATTTAAGTATAATGACAGATAGTTCACTTATATATAATATTTTATGTCTGTTACTATAACTTTGATTCTCACTTTATAACAGCATAAAACATTTTTCATCATTCTTTTTGTCCCCATGTAAGATAATGAATTTTCTTGAGTTGTAGTCTTAAAAGAAATCTCATATTCTCTATATAATGTCATTTAATCAAGAAAAGATAATAATATAGCTCAATTTTCACTCTATTGACCTCTTTGATTACAAGTTCTGGTGCAACTTGTATTGATTGTGGCATATTGTTTTAAAACAACATGTTGATTTATATGAGAGAGTAGTATATACTGTAACATGATGTTGGGTTCCAATACATGAAATGTAAGATGTGCAAAGGCCTCTCAACATGCTAAATAGAACTACCAAAAATTGGTTACAGATGCCTATGGAGTTATTAAACATCACAAAGCTATTGCAATAGCCATGGACTGCCACTTTACTCCAAATTCAATCCTTAAAAAGAGAGTAGTGAAGTTCTACAATGTTATGAACTCTCCGGATGAGAAATTCTTTTCCTTCTCCCCAAGAAGGAGAGAAGGGGAGCACTCAACCCAACACCAAATGAATCACTATGCATCAAAACTAGCTTTTGGCTTAGTATTACATCTGAAGATCTACTCTAGAGCTTCTAAGAAAAGAGAATTTGGTAAAATTATTCTCAGGAAATTGAGAAGAGTCTCCTGATGTTTGGGAACATCCATAAACATAAAAACTGGTGCCTGATTCTGACATAAAGATTACCAAAGATTAGAGGCATACCTATAGTCATATAAACAAGAAGAAAAGCATAGAGCTCACTTCATTTTGGTGTAGTTGTACAAAAGAGTTTTCTAGTGTCTACAGCTCCTGTAAAGTGGTCACATTCCCCAAATCAGTATAGACTATCAGCAGCAACTAGCATCAGATGGACATCCGAGCTGAGCCAGAATGGAGACATTCTTCTAACATGGACAATGACAGTTTCCATAAAATAGGTGTGTTCCCTCTCCTTACCTTCAGGATCAAAGGGGATTGGTCTTAAAAAGGATGAGATTAGAACGTGTCACACAGTCTTGCCTAACCACTGTTACTGTTAAACTACAGGCATGACTGATGACCGTCTTTAAGGGTGCAAAGTATGAAATTTAAACTGGGTTTGAGATAAAAATTGTAAATCAGACTTTACTTTTCATAAGCAAAAGCAGCCAGAAAATTATGGAATATGTCCAGACTATTACTTAAGAGATGAGGAATGAGAATAAGATGTAGAACTGTTGGACAGAAAATATAAATATCATTTTAAGTTTATTCCCCCTTTGAGATTCCTCTATAAACTAGATTTTACCTAAAAATGAGAATGCATTATATGGCTTATACAAGGAAAGAGGGAGAGAGAAAGAGAGAGAGAGTTAATGTTTAAACAAAAAAGTTTTATTAAAACATCTGAGAATTAAATGAATCATAACTTTTTCCTAAATGTGATTTATAAAATCCAGTGGGAAGGTATTATAATTTAAGCTTGCAAATTAAAGAATATTATTAGTAATTTTGGCTCAAGAATACTTTGTTTTATTCTCAACAGAAACTTTTATAGGGTTGAGATAACTAAGATTTATTTATATCACTTTTTGGTGAGAATACTAGCCATTTTAGTGACATCATGACATGTTTTCTAATATCTACATCTCCAAGTTTTAGAATTTACATTGGAAAACACACTGGCTACGTAAGTAACCAAAATGGGTGACATAACTTTACTGCTCACTCTTGTTTCTCTTCAAGTCAAAACATACGTAAAACCCCATTTTCCTTCAGCAAACAAGTTCATAATTTTAAGATAATAAATTAAAACAATGTTTTTCTTCTTGAAATAAAATTCTTTCCTTGCATGTTGGATTTTTAAGGTTCTATTATATTTTCTCTCAAATGAATTGTTTGAATGTCAGTTACCAAACCAACAATTATTTTTGCTTTATCTCTAATACTATATTTTTGAAAATCTTTAATATTCGTTGTTATTCAGTGTTCAAAATGTATTGTCATTATTCTGTGTTTATACTCTAACATATACAAGGATGACTACTTCTAATTCAGCTTAACAAACTTCAGCTAATCATCTTTGGAGTTTACCTGAATAAGTAGTATTTAAAAATCTTGTACTAGGAAGTAATAGATAAAATATTCTCTTGTCAGTTATATTCTCATTTCAAATTATGTACCATATATTTCAATACCACAGTACATTCAAGTTCTAAACTTTAATTGTATATAAAGTAAATAAAAGTTTTTATTTAAAAAAGGAAATGCTACAGCCATACAATTTTTTATTTAAATATTTTTTGGATTCACCCCTGTATCATGTCATTAATCTAAAATTATTAAAAATTTAAAAGAATTGTGGCAAAATAAAACATCAATTATGTTGAAATAATGCATATAGATCCTTGTATGGAGTATATCTGAATCTAGAATTTGTAGAAAACATAAATGTCAATGAGAAAATGAGAAATTAAATTAGATTAAACGTGTAAAATTAACTATAAAAGACTAAATTTACTAATTTTATTTCACAGTAATAAGTCATGCAGCAGCTCTTTGGGGTAAAGAAATGAGTCAAATTGACTTTAAATATTGTCATATTCTGTATTTGGAGCAAAAATAAAAGTGGCTGAGTCTCCTAATTTGTGAGCCTATTATTACTTGAATATACAAAGAACAAAGTGATTTCTAAAATAATCAGAGCCATTTAAAATTAACTAACACTTAATGTGAATCTACATTTTCAAACCAGTAAGGCATATGTCAGTAAATTGGAAGCCAAAAATTCCAATAGGCTTATTTGAAATAAATATTAAGAAAAATATATAATTAAACAATTCAGTTGATATTGATTGTTACTTTTTCCCCTCATTTGGCTGCTATATTATATATTTGGATTAAAATAATATGCAGATTACTTACTAAATAGTGACCTTGTATTCTAGGTGGGGCATGAGAGTAAAGTAAATCTGCAACTCTATTAGAATGAAGGGATAAGTATTGCTTTAAGTGAAAGTAATTAAATTTATTAGAGATGAAATTAAGCTGTAGCCTCAGAGAAGATATTTTTCTATACATTTTTCCAAAGTTTATGTTATTGTTTTAACACAAACATTTCTAATTACTCACTTTATTATAATTTTTAAAAATCTATGCTAAGAAAGTATATTCAGAATTAATTTCTATATATTCCCTATAAGTAGAAAATCTGTACAATGAAATTGCGTAGAAATCAAGGAACGGTAATGTCAAATATAAAGGCTCACATAAATAAGATTGACATCTCCAATAGGGTCTTTTTAAGTTATCAGATATAATTTACATGTAATGTTTATGAGGAAAAAAAATCTACATCTAAGAAATATGTGCTATTGTGATATTCAAAAAAAACCCTCTGTAGAGTTTGCAAAAACCTTACCCCACCATGTGATTCAGAAGATGATCCACCTCATGTATTCTGATGTTGGGTGTAGTCCATGCCCTAGTCAGAAGTTTTCTGATTTGTGTAGAGGACATCCTAGAAAATCATTAGACATGTCCGGCTAATCTTGCTATCATGCACTGGTGGCTAGGAGATAGGAAGAGAAGCCCAAAGTACAGACCACTCAGCAAGAACCCCCAGATGAAAATGAGAGTACCAGATTTAGGTTTTATTACTCTTTCTGAAAGATTTTATAGGTACTGAAACAGTGTATTTCAGAAATCATCTGAATAAACGTGAGAAGTTGATTTAATTGCAGAGTCCTGGGATGCACCTCAAATCAGAATCTCTGGGGATTCTCTAGATTTTTAACATATAATCTGGTTGGAAAATGTAGGAGTAACCTATGTTACATAGGTAACATAGGAGTAACCTACGTTACATTGGTGACATAGGAGTTTAATTCCAAGAAGTGAATGTCTAGCACATATACCTTAACACAAACAAACACATCTGTTCTTCCCATTTCTAGATTTTCCTGTGATACCAGCACACCTATAGAAGGGGCACTTGAGGATATCAGAGTATCACGCAGTGCAAAGACTTTGCTTCTAGTAAGGTTATGCTGTAGAATGGCAGTCAGATATAGACTAACATTGGAAGATTCATTGGGGTGTTTGCTGTTTGCTTCTCTGCCTATTTAATGATTTAGTGCTCTCTCTTGGTCTAATGGGTAAGAACAGAATTGTAAGATAGTCAATTTTAGGGAGCATGATATTTCTATAAAAATGATTTTTCCACTGCATTGCCCCAGTGTTTGGGGCTCAAAATTTTCTGCTCACAAAACTCTAGAAGAATGGAAACTTAGGAGATAAATATAGCCACCCATACTTAACTAAATGTATTCATTTGCTTTGGAAAATTTAAATGCTTGGTAGTTCTTTCATTACTTGGTCACTTTTCTAGACAATGAATGAGGTCATAGTTATAGATAAAAATGACTTGGATATCACCATCATGGAGCTTATACTCCTCTTGCAAGGATAGACCAAAAAAATGTATCTTGTTTTGCAAAGGTCATATTCAATTATTTTATTGATTTGTTTTACTATTTTTCTTCTTAATTTGTGTATAAAAAACTTTTCTTCACCATCTGTGTTACGAATTACTATTTGTAGTTGCCTTTTCATTTTCTTAGTGGTATCTTTAACTTATTTTTTAAATATACATATAGAAAAATTTACTTACTTTTGGTGCACAGTTTATGAATCTTAACAAATACATATATGTGTGTAATCATTAGCAAAATCAACATACAGAACAGTTTCATCACACCAGCACCACCCCTCCTCCACCAGGGCAGTGCAGTTCAGGGAGATTCCTTCCACTTGGGAAAAGGAGACAGAAGTGTACAAAGTACTTTGTCTTGCAACTTGGGGAACAGCTCAGCCACACTCAAATAAAGGAAAAAGTAGATTCCTAAAATCCCCAATTCCAGGACTTGGTTCCTGAATAACATTTCTCAACTCATCCTAGGCCAGAAAGGGGCCCGTTACCCTGAAGAAAAGACCAGTCCTGGCAGGATTCACTACTTGACTGAACAGTCTTTGGGCCTTGAATAAACATCAGCAGTAGTTGGGCAATAGTCACCATGGGCCTTGGGTGAGACCCAGTACTGTGTTGGCTTCAGATGTGATCCAACAGAGTCCTAGATCTGGTGACCTAGACATACTCACATGTCTAGGTGAGTATGGACATACTGGTGACCATGGACATACTCACATCACCCTTTCTCCAACTCTAGGCAGCCCAACATGGAAAGCAAGACTCCTTATGTTTGGGGGAAAGTAAGGGAAGAGAATGAGAGAATTTTCCCTATAATCCATGGAAATCTCTTCTATCTTATATAAGACCAGTAAAGTGGTACCTCCAGGAGTCTACAAGAGTCACTGCATTACCGGGCTTGGAGTACCCCCAGTGACAATACAGCTGCAGTTACCAAAGACTTAGATAATAGCACTCAATCCCTTTGAATACATGGAAAGACTTCTCAAGTAGGATGGGAAAAAGAAGCCCAGACTATGAATAACAAATACCTAACTTGTCAGTACTCAGATATTGACAAACATCAATAAGTAAAAAGAATGTCCAGAAAAATTTACTTCACCAGCTTAACTAAATAGGGCACCAGTGACAATCCTAGTGTGATGGAGATGTATGATTTTTCAGACAGAGAATTCAAAATAACTGTTTTGAGGAAGATGAACAAACTTCAAGATAACACAGAGAAGTAAATCAGAATCTCATCAGAGAAATTTAACAGATATACTGAAATATTTTTTTAAAAGTCAGATAGAAATTCTGGAGTAGAAAAGTTCAATTGACAAGTTCAAATGTGAATCTAATTCTCTCAACAGCAAAATTGATCAAGCAGAAGAAAGAATTAGTGAGCTTTAAGACAGGGTATATGAAAATACACAGGTAGGCTAGAAAAAAGAAAAAAAAAAAAATAGAATGAAGCAAATCGATCAGATCCAGAAAATAGCCTCAAAATACCAATCTAAGAGGTATTGGCTTTAAAGAGGAGGTAACGAGAAAAATTGGGGTAGGAAGTTGATTCAAAGAAATAATAACAGAGAAGTTTCTGAGGAAGTTATCAATATTTAGGTACAGGAAGGTCATAGAAAAGCAACCAGATTTCACCCAAATAAGACTACCTCAAAGCATTTAATAAACTTTCAACGATCACATTTAAGAAAGGATCTTTAGAACACCAAAAGAAAAGAAACAAATGACATATAAAAGAGCTCCAATACATCTGGCAGCAGATAGCTCAATGGAAGTGATACAGGGCAGGAGACAGAGCCATGACATATTCAAAGTGCTGAAGGGGTGGGGAGGGGGGAACTTGATCCTAGAACATTATATCCTGCAAAGATGTCATTCAGATGTGAAGGAGAAATAAAGACTTTCCCAGACAAACAAAAGCTGAGAGATTTCATCAATTACAGATCTGTCCTACATGAAATCCTAAAGAGACTCCTTCAATCTGAAAGAAAAGGATATTATAAAACAATAAGAAATCATCTAAAGGCATAAAAGTCACGGTAACAGTAAGTACACTGACAAATACAGAATACTCTGTCATGCTAAAAGACAAACCTATCAAAAATAATAACTACAACAACTCTTTAAAAGGCAGATAGTATAAAAAGATATATAGAGAAACAACAAAAAGTCAAAAAGCAGGAAGAAAGGAATTAAAGTGTAGAGTTTTTTTTTAGCTTTCTCTTTGCTTGTTTACTTTTAGTGATCAGAGTTATCACCAGCTTAAAACACTTGGTTATAAGGTGTATTTTTGCAAGCCTTATGGTAAAATCTAATGAAAAACCTACCACAGATACACAAAAAATGAAAAGTAATGAATTAAATCATACTACCAGAGAAAATCACTTTTAACAAAGGAAGACAGTAAAGTAGGAAGAAAGAAAAAGAAGACCCCAAACAACCAGAAATCAGACAATATGGCAATAGTAAGTCCCAACTTATCAATAATAGCACTGAATGTAAATGGACTGAACTCTTTAATCAAAAGACATAGTGTGGCTGAATGGATAAATAAACAAGACTCAACTATCTGTTTTCTATATGAAATCCACTTTGCCTATAAAGAAACACATAAACTGAAAATTATTGGATGAAAAAAATATATTTCATGCAAATGAAAACCAAAAAAGAGCAGGAATAGCTGTATTTATATTGTATAAAATAAAACAAAAACTTTAATATAAGAAAAAAGTCATTATATAATGATAAGGGATCAATGTAGCAAGAGAATATAATAATTTTAAATATATATAAACCTAACACTGAACTACTCAGATATATAAAGCAAATATTAGTAGAGCTAATGAGAGAGATAGACACCCATACCATAATAGCTGGAGACTTTAACACTCCACTTCCAGCATTGGACAGATCATCCAGACAGAAAAGCAACAAAGAAATATTATGCTTAGTCTGCAGTACACATCAAATGTACCTAATACATATTTACAGAATATTGCATCCAATGGCTGCACAATACAATTTCTTTTTCCTCAGCACATGAATCATTCTAAAGTATAGACCATATGTTAGGCCACAAAATAGGACTGAAATATTTTTAAAAATTTGAAGTCATAGCAAGTTTTATTATCTGACCACAATGGAATAGAACTAGAAATCATCAAAAAGTAGAAATCTGGAAACTATGCAAACACATGGAAATTAAAGAATGTACTCCTGAATGACCAGGGCATCAGTGAAGAATTTAAGAAGGAAATGTAAAGATTTCTTTAAAAAATGAAAATAAAAGCACGACATATTGAAACTTATGGAATACAGGAAAAGCAGAAGCATTACTAAGAGGAAAGTTCACAGCAATTAAGTGCCTACCTCCATAAAGTAGAAAAGCTTCAAATAAACAACCTAATGATGCATCTGAATGGGGAAAAAATGGAAAGCCTTTTCTCTAAGATTTGGAAAAAGATAAGGATGCCCACTTCACCATCGTTATTCAACCTAGTAATGAAAGTCTTATCTAGAGCAGTCAGACAAGAGAAAGAAATAAGGGACATCCAAATTGCAAAGGAAGAAGTCAAATTCTTCTTGTTTGCAGATATGATAAATTATATTTAGAGAAATCTAAAGACTCCACCAAAAAACTATTAGAACTGATAAATAATTTCTGTAAAATTAGAGGATACAAAGTAAATATAAAAATATCAGTAGCATTTCCATATAAGAACCATTGGGGGAAAAAAACAAGAAAATAATCCTATTCACAATAGCTACAAATAAAATAATACCTAGGCATATACTTAGCCAAAGAAGTAAAAGATCTCTGCAATTAAAACTTTAAAATGTTGAGGAAAGAAATTGAAGAGGACACACAAAAAAAGGGAATGGTATCCCATACTCATGGATTGAAGAATTGATATTGTCCAAATGTTCATACTACCCAAAGCAATCTACACATTCAATAGTAAAAGATTGTTATGAGATTATGATATGGAGAAAAGTTTTAAAATATTTATATTGGAACATAAAGAAACTAGGGATACGTGGTATGAATACCTGCCAGTGCTTAGTATCCATGTGGTGCTCATGGTAACTAATTAAAATTAAAATAATCAAGTGGTTGTATATGTTTCTTTAGCCAAGTTCAGCTCACTGTGCTTCATCCCTCCTCTAGTACAACCACAGAGTATGCAAAGAGTTTAGCCAGGGGTAAAAGTATTCAGGCCATAATGATGATAATGAGGCATAAACATTTACTCCAAATACTCTATTCAACCTGCATTTTTCAGTTTCCATGATAGTTTGGGCCCTTGACAATATAAACTAGTAGACTCTGAAAAATAGTTTCAAGCCAGTTACAAACTGGTGTTCTGCCTCCATCTTTTCATATAATTACTTTGGAGAGTATATGTCTCCACTGGCACAGCTACAAAATGGGCTGGGACTGCTCTCTTGACCTAAATCACACTATATTGCAAGAATAAATGTTTAGCCACTGAGTTTTGGGAGCTCATTTGGGATCATAGCACAGTCTATCCAATCTCATGACATACAGAAATTATGTAGTATATTTGTGGTACAGAAATTAGATGCCACAATAAGAGAAACTTGTATTTGACATTGAAATATGGCCAGATTGCAGTCAAACAGTATGATGATGTGGAAGCTAGAACAATGTTAATCTTCACCATGCAGTACCAAAATATTTGGTAAATAGTCTTTACCATGTAGCTTAAATGAGGAGTTGGTAAACAGAATGTGATAAGTGTATTTTCACAAATACCAATTGATTTGGGCAAGTTATTACACAAAATAATATCAGAGAATAATTGGTACACAAGTATAAATGAATGGGAAGAGATAAATTTCATATTTTATGGATTTGTATGTTTGGAATGATAGATTCCTTCCAGACTAGATAACAAACAGCAAAAGATGAGACTGTAACACACTTTGAGAAAACAAATGTCCAGTAAATACTCACATTGTACAAAGTGACAATGTAGAAATATAACTAAAGATGTGACCGGTTCAATTTTTTCATATTGCTTCCAGGTAGCCTCCATTAAGTTAAGACACAGAGATACAGGAGGGAGGCAACAAATAAATAAAGTACATTTGAAATTGCAGTATTAAAAATTAACTTTGGATTTTTTTCTCTTGGAAATAACTGGAAGCAAATAGATCAGAAGCCTGAGAAATTTTCGAGGGTAATGTATTACAAAAGAAACCTTAAGCCCAGGTTTTAAGAGTGTTTAACTATACCACCGTAAAAACAACTCCATTGTCATTATGCTGAGAAAATAAGAAAAGGTATTCCCTATTGCTCATGGCAGCTCCACCTGGAGAATAGAATTGTGGCCAAATCAAGAAATTTTCTCCATAATATCATAGTAAGGCTGCCCAAAGCCATCACTGTACCGGTCCAGTGAACATTCAAAACCACTAAAGAGCAAGAATAGCTGTGTCTCCCATTGTTCCCCTATCTGAATGGTATGGTTATCGAAATTACCAGTTGCTGTTCCACAATTTCATATTGATAGAGTGAGGTAGGTAAAATATTAGTTTTGTTTATTGTTTGTTTATAAGTTTAAGATCACTGCACCAAAAAGGAGTCACATTCAGATCTCATGCAAAGATAACTAAATGTTACCCAGAGATCCTGTAATTTTACCTGAGGAATGAATGAGTTTGTGGTTTGAGTACCTTGAGAATAGAGTTTTATACATGGGGAAAAGAATAAGCAACGTTTAAAAGAAGGGCAGATTATGGAAGAGACCTTTAGTGATCTCCTAACATTACTGGTCTTCACTTGTAATTATGTTGGAGCCATGATTCTAGTTCAGGCTCTAGAAATGTAAGAATGAATCCTGCACATCAATATGGAGAAGAGGCAGTTAAGAGAGTGTGTCTTCTCCCTGCTTCTCTTTTACTTAATTTTAGTTATAGTGTGATCAATGTAAACACATTCCAGAAGATAGTATAGCTATAATGGAAGAGAGTCTTGTGTGTATAGGAGGGAAGCAAATGTTTATTGCCTTAAAATACTACAATTATCGGTTTAACTGCTTACTGTAGCCTAGCCAAACCTGCCTTATGGAGAGGAGAAGAAAGCCACAGAAGCACAGGATTTATGCAAGAATTTTCATTCAATATCTATTGAATCTTCCAAACACAGATTTTTTGCTTGTTTTTTACCCCCTTTTTTGGGGGGGGGGGTTATTTGTTTATTTATTTATTTATTTTGGTCTGTTTGGTCATATATATATATATCTGTTTATTAAGAATTTAATTTAAAGAAGAACTTCTTTTCTTACAAGTAAGCATAATTGCCTTAAAACATATATTAATATAAAATTTCATTAACAATATAGAGTAGGTATTGTTCATAAGATTGTCTATATAATAATGACATCAGTATATTTGATTTTATACATCTATATAACTGCATTAGTTTTGTGAACATGTTTTCTATAGTAGTTATAAAAGCAGATCATAATAGAAATATTTATAGACTTGAAAGAATCTATGAATTTTAAAGTAAGTGAAAATTTTGACTAACTATAAAAGTAAATTGATTAAATCAATTATATGTTGAAGCCTTAGGTAATCATTTACTTATCTTTAAACCCTGCTGTTAAGGCAATATAGCAGGTTTGTAAAAATATATTATATGTTAAAATTACAAACACTTGAGTGAGGCTGCCTGGTGCTGTAGCAGATGCTGAGAGTACCCCATAAATACTTTTCTGCATTTAGCATTTCTATATTCCCTGAGGAAGCTTGCAACTGCCCACATTGCAACTATTTGTCTGAGGGCTTTCTCTGGCCTCCAAAGACCATATACTCTCAGCTCTGAGCTTGTAGAAACTGCAGGCAAATTAACAGCCTCAAGGAGCAGCCCTCAACCAATAATAAATTGTTCTTTAGAGAGATGTATCAGAAGCAAGATTTCTGCCTTGTACACAGAGTTCTCCACCTGGATTAAGCTTCTGCAGCCTGCAGTGGTAACTTGTTTTAAAATATAAAAGTTTTGGTTTCCTTTCTTCCCTTATTTTGCATCCCAGACCCCTACCAGGTTTCATCATATCAAAAACCAAATAAACTACTTACACTTGAATCCTTATCTCAGATTCCACTTCTGGATAATTCAAATATTGCCACCCACAGTTCCCTAAGCAGGAGACTTTTATCTCAAAATGGTTGTTACTTGAGCCAAAAATCTTATTAATCACATGACCCACTCTGTGTGAGAGTTTCAGTAGACCACTGCTGTTTACTCCAAGATCTTTTCACAATACCTATATATAGATTAAATTGAATTAACTTTGATCTTTAGAATTGAGTAATAAAAACTAATGCCTTAAATTTTAATTACAAATAATTTTCATGCAGTGTTTCATGACAGAAATATGTTCCAAAATAGTGAAAGGATAGGGATGATTTTTCTTAGTTTTGCTCTTTCTCTCTGTTATACATAGATTTGCTGTGTGATGTCTCAAATATGGCACATAAGTATTTGGGAAACTATAAAGTACAATATAAACATTAGTGTTCATTTTTTTCTAAGTGGGAAATAGTGATAAAAGGTAAAACAATACAAAGTAGAAATAGTAAAACAATTAAATGCAAAATGAATTTAGAGAAAGACAAAACACTATAATTTTAGGAAGTCAGCTAACTAAGATTTCATGTTTGACTCTGATGTTTGTGATCTTACTGAGTAGAGAAAATTGTGTAAACTCTCTCATCTCAGTCTCCTAATCTGTAACATAGGAAATATGGTAGTACCTTCTTCATAACACTGATGGGAAAATTAAATGAGAAAAAAATACAAGAACAAAATTTACCACTTTACCTGATCCAAACTAATCTTTATGTCAGCTACTCTACTATTATGAATGCTAAAATTATGGTTATTATGCTACTATTATAATTATTATAATTAGCATTATAATGAAATAGAAAAAATTCCATTTGAAAATAGAGAGTAGATGGTAAATTCTCTGTAGACCCATACAAATGTCATTGAACTATATTTCAACATGTCAGTTAATGAAAGAAGCAGCTCCTAAATTTTGGTTGCTTTTTTTCCCTAAAAAAACTATGTATGTCAATGCGTCTTTCTTAGAAACTGAGAATAATGATTCTGCTTCATAAACAGGTAAGTCTTAAAAACTGAAAAATTTGGCATAAGAAATTAATATAGAATTTTTATCATACATTTTTAAGTTATGAAGTCAACATTCATTGAAAAAGTTATGAACATTTCAGTTTTAGCTGCAAAGAGTTGGAGGTAGTTGCTACCGTTCTTACAGTAAGAAAAGGCTGGAAAACAAATATTGATTTTTCTTAGACCCCTTCAAGGATTGATATTAGAGAGCAAATCAACACCCCCAAATCTCAAAAGACAATTTTGTCCCTGGATGTACAGAAACTGAGATTTGCTTACCTGTAGGAGAAGCCACTGGAGCCGTAGACTACTAGGACTGTTTAAATGGTGATTTTGATACATTGCCAGAGACTGAGTATAAACAGTATACTGTTTATAAACAGTACAAAGAGCATGAGTGTGAAAAACTCCTGGGGACTGCAGTCTTAGGTCACATACACTCAAAGCCGCAGGGAGGGAATGTTCCCACACACCATGCTGGGTCACATGGAAGTTGTACTCCAGGAACAGAGTGAAACAGAAAGGGACCGTGTGAGGGAGGTTCTACAGTAACAAGACTGTGAGGTAGACCCTGGCTCCACAAGAGGATGTGATTAGTTTGTCTGAATAATTTTGTTGGGTGTTATCGGGTGGTGGGCAGACAGTAGGGGGGAGGAGGAAAGGGGTGTATTCTTCCATAATGTGTGTGATGCACATCACCGGGGGATTGGACACATTGAGGGGAGGGAGGGGGGACAGGGGCAATATTTGTAACCCTAACAATATTTGTAACTCCATAATATGATGAAATAAATGAAAAAAAAATTTTGTTGGGTGACAAGAAGATGAAACCCTAGTTAGTACTGAGTGTCATGGGAGCACAGCTGGTCTGGTGGATTGTATGCTTAGCCAGCTAGAGAGTGTTTCCTACTAGATAGGAAACTGATAGGTGAACATTGCAAAGTCTTATGATAAAAGGTCAATATAAAAAAGTTAAGTGCTTTCTTAAATACTAGCAGTGAACAATCAAAATTTGATACTGAAAAAATGTATATCACTTATAATAGATTCAAATAAAATGAGGTACTTAAGTATAAATCTAACAAACATGTAAAAGATCTCTATGTAGAGAACTACAGAACATTCATGATAGAAATAAAGAACCCAATAAATGAAGAGATATCTGTATTCATGGATTGAAAAACTCGGTATTAAGATGTCAGTTCTTCTCAACCTGATCTACAGATTAAGTACAATTCTAATAAAATCCCAATAATGTAGTTTGAAGATATTGAAGAACTGAATCTAAAATGAAGATGCAAAAACAACATGCCTAGCAAATCCAACCATATACTGAAACAGATGAATAAAGTTAGAGATTCTGAGGACCCAAATTCAAGAAATACTCTAAAATTACAGTTATTAAGACATCCTAAAATTGGCTACAGAACAGACACATAGATCAATGGATCAGAATATAAGGCCAAGAAATAGACCCATAAAAATATATTCAACTGATTTTGGACAATGGTACAAAAGTAAATCAATGGATAAATGATATTCTTTTCATCCTGTGATGGTGTAAAATTTGGATATACATATGCAAAAAAATGCATCTAGACATAAACCTTATACCTTATACCAAAAAATATCATAAGTCTAAATGTAAAATCCAAACATATAAAGTTTATTTAAGAAATTATAGGGGAAAATCTATATGATCATGGGTCT
>VSMD01015347.1:0-76643 GCA_008750895.1 Mirza zaza | reverse complement strand
CACGCCTGTAATCCTAGCTCTCTGGGAGGCCGAGGTGGGCGGATCATTTGAGCTCAGGAGTTCGAGACCAGCCTGAGCAAGAGCGAGACCCCATCTCTACTATAAATAGAAAGAAATTAATTGGCCAACTAATATATATAGAAAAAATTAGCCGGGCATGGTGGCACATGCCTGTAGTCCCAGCTACTTGGGAGGCTGAGGCAGCAGGATTGCTTGAGCCCAGGAGTTTGAGGTTGCTGTGAGCTATGCTGACGCCACTGCACTCACTCTAGCCTGGGGAATAAAGTGAGACTCTGTCTCAAAAAAAAAAAACACAAAAAACAAAACAAAAAAACCCCCCCAAAAAACAGAGAGGTCAAAGGGCTTGGCTTAGGTCAAGGGCCAGAGTTCAGCATCTGCCGCTATTTATCCATCCTGGTTCCTATCATCTCTCCTACACCTGCAATGTAGGTCTTAAGGCTCACTTCTTTACAGTGTCTGGTATTACTTACTCTTAGCTTAGATTCTGAAAAGATAGGAACTGTGCCTATAATAGCCGTTGATAACCTACTGGATCTAGCAGTGTGCGTTAAAGAGCTCCTACATTGTGTAAGACACCCTCCTTGCAGTGGGCAGGTGCATGTACGTGACTGAGTGACCTGTGTCCTCTCTAGGTACTGACAGATGAGGTATCCCCACTAGACCAAGAGATCTCCTTGAAGGCATGGGTGGGGTTGCCTAGCCCAGTGCACACAGTAGACAGTCCATAAGTGTTGTTGAATGAACACATCAGAATGCTTAATAAGCATCTATTGAATGAACGGGAACCTAGATGATATTCAATTAATGTTTACTGGTAAAGGATTAGGGAAGCAAGTTCTGCCCCCCAAACATATCAATCAGCAATATTCAGAAAGCATTTACTATATGCCAGGCCCTGTGTAGGACCCTGCAGGGGGAGGGACAAAGTAGACAATGTCCCAGTGTCCTATTCCTTGGGGAACTTACAGTACAATATGGGAAACGATCCTCCCTCCAGAGGAAGCCCAGCATGATAGCAATGAGGGGGCATCCCTCCCTGCCCACCTTACATTAACAAGGAGGAATTCGGGCCTGGCTTAGGTGTTGCCTCCTGTCCTGGGAAAGCAGAACCCAGAGAAAACAGTTCAGAGCCTGGCCTTCTTGGATGTCCCCAACCCCACCTTGCCAGCTATTTGATGCCCCAGGGAGGCAGTGGGTTAGAGGACCGTGCTTGGGAATTAGACCACAGACCAATGGTAGGAGACTGCAGTCTGGACTGTCTCAAACCTTGGCCATATTAGTGAATTTCTCTGTGCCTCAGTTTCCTCCACTGTAAAATGGGAATCATAATAGGACCCATCCTCAGGGCTGTTGTGAATATAATAAAATGTATGCTAGAGGGAAAAGAACTGGATGAGAATTCGGGGTTTCTGGTTGGGTGAGACCCACCAAGATTACAGAGTTCTTTCTTCCCTCTTGTTGGTTTTGCAAAAACCAAACAGCCAAGTTTAGGGGATTACTGGCAGCAAAACAGACACCAGCTGGGCCAGGCTCAACACCTAGCAGTGAATGCTAACATGTACTGAGAGCGTACCTCATTTCATCTTCACAACAGCCTCAGAAAGAACAAATCTGGGAACACAGAAGGGGGGGAATCCCAGGTCAGAGTTCCTCCTGGGAGCACACGCAGAAAAACAATCTCTGAGAAAGACCCTGGAGGGTGAAATTTCTCATGGTCCAGGCTCCCTCATGGCGCAGGGGTCGTCTGATTTCTCTGGTCACTTGATTGAGGTCTATCTCCTGCAAGCTTCACATTGGATTAGAGCCTAAAAAAACAAAACAAAAACCCAGAACCAAACAAAATAAAAAACACTCCTGCAAGCACTCGATAAACATTTTTGCTAACAGATTTAAACCAGCATCTGTGCTCCTTTTTCTACACACCTGGATTGCCCAGGGCTGGAGCTCTGCCTGGCTAGGATCTGAGGAGCAAGCGGTTGGCTGCAGGTCTGAGATCCTGTTCGAGTCGCAGCGATTCCTGGCGCCGGGAGGGGGCGCTCTGCGGCCCTCAGCCTCTGCTCCTCCTGACACGCGCTAGTCCGCGGACCGAGAGTCGGCCCTTAAGAGCCCCCTCCTGGAAGCGCTAGGTCCCGAAGCTGGCCTTCCCCCGGGGCCCAGCTACCGGCTAATGTTTAACCCGGCCACACTCCACGTTATCCACACTCGGGAGACTGCGGTGGGATGGGGGCCGACCGGGGGGAGGTCACCTCCAAATCACTGCCTTCCTGGCCTTTCCTCCAGGCAAATGGGCCTTCCCTTTCTTGTATCAACCAACGGGTCATGAGCACCTACTATGTGCTCATTTACTCAATAGGTCACGAGCACCTAATATCTGTCTGTTAGATTAACACATAATGAGCATCTGTGTCCACAAAATAGGTCATGAACACCTACTATGTGCCTGCCCATTCACCCACAATGCCATGAGTACCTACTATGTGCTCCCCCATTCACTCATTATACTCGACATATAATGAGCATCTGTTGTGTGTCCAGCAAACGGCTCATGAACACCTATTGTGTGCCAAGCCTTGTGCCATGCACCGGGGATGCCTCGTAAACACGACCCACGCCCTTCAGGCTTTGTCACAGGGGATGGGGACCGCAGCATCGACAGCAGGAATGAAGACGGAATCACAGAGTCAGACGCCTCACCTCTAGGGGATGCCGATTCTAAAACTCCTTTTCCTCTCCTGGCTCCTCAAAGCCAACAGCGAAGTGCAGGGTCGGCCCACAGCAGGACTGGGTTGTTTTGCCTTTTTTATTTTAAGGACGGGGTCTCGCTCTGTGGCGCAAGCTAGAGTGCAATGGCGTCAGCCTAGCTCACAGCGACCTCAGACTCCTGGGCTCAAGCGATCCCCCTGCCTCAGCCTCCCGAGTAGCTGGGACTACAGGCGTGCGCCACCACGACCACGTAAGGCGGGCTGTTTTTGAACTCGGATTTGCCACCCAACAGCACCGCAGCAAGAAGATAACTGGGCGGGGGTTCAGGATTAGCCCGACTACTAATACACACCGAGGAACTTGAGGCTGTGCTTCCACACGAGGAGGTGGAAACCAGTTTAGCGGGGTGCGGGGCGCTCTCGCTCGTCCTCACGCGTTGCACTTACTGACCGCGGGCACCGCGGGGCGCTGAGGGTTCGGGCGGGATCGAGAACCCCCGCGGTGCCCAGGCTCCTGGACGCCGATTGTCCCAACTGCTGGGATCAAGATAGGGGCTGAGTGGACGCCAGGATTGCCCGGGATCGGTCCTCGTTCTTATTCCACACTGAGGGAAACTGAGGCCAAGGGCAAGGCGGGGGCCAGCCCGACGTCTGACCCGCGCGAGGGGCTGAGCCGGGCCTCGAACCCCGGTTTGCGCCGCCGGGAATGGGGACCCGGAGGCTCTGCCCGCAGGGCGCTGCCCGCGCGTTCCTGGAACTGGGCTGGGCGGAGAAATCGGGGCCTGCGGAGAGCATTCCTGCCGCCCTCCCCGCCGCCCGGGGCCGCGGGGGGGCCCGGCCAAGGTGACCCCGCAGGAGGAGGCGAGGGGTCCCCGCCCCCTCGGCCGTCGCGACCTCCTCCATCTTCCCAGTCCTTGGGGCTTTTCCTCTGGGCCCGCCGGCCCGGCCCCCCTCCCCGGGCTTCCCCGAGGGCGGGACATCTCGGGCTACCCCCGGCCCCCCCAGGCCACCTCCAGGCCGTGTCCTAGAGCTGCCCTCGCGCCGGGGGCGGGGCCGCGGGGCAGCGAGGACGGGGCCGAGGAGGACGCGCGGCCGGCGGCGGCTGGGCGCCCCCTCCCTGCTCCCTCCCTCCCGGTGCCCGCTCCCCGCGCCCGCGCCCGCGCCGCCCTCCCTTCCCCCGCCCTCCGCCCAGCGCGGCCCCGCCGCCCCCTCCCCCAGACGCGCACGCCCCGCCTGGCAGCTGGCGCCCCGGGCCTGGGGCCGCGGCGGCGAGAGGGGTTTGTTGGGAGGGCGGGAGCGGGCGAGGGAGGGAGCGAGGCCGCCCCCCGCGCCCCTCCTCCTCGCCCTCCTCCGCGCCCGCCGGTCCCTCCTCCCGCCGCCTGCCTCCTCCCTCCTCCCGCCCGCCCTCCTCCCTAAGACATCCCCGCACGGCCCGGCCGCCGCGGCCACCTTCCCTGCCCGAGCTGCAGATGTGGCGGAGCGGCCGGGCGCCGGGCGGCCGTGCCAGGGGAGCCCGCGCCCCGTGAGCCTCGCGCCCCGGCCCCGCCCGCCCCGGCCCCCTCCCCCGCGCCTGCCCCTGCCGCCCCCCGACCGCCGGAGCCCGCAGCCCGGAGCCCGACCGCCCCCGCCGCCGAGGTAGGAACCCCCGGGCGTCGCGCCTTGGGGACCGGGCCGGGGCCCGGGCGGGGGGCCCGCCTGTCGCGTGGGGGCTGCAGGGCCCGAGGGTCGCCTCCCCTCCCGCGTCCGCGCCCCGGGCCATTGTGAGCCCTCGCCGAGGCCCCTGGGCTCGCTCGCTCGCTGGCTCGCGCGCTCCCTCCTTCGCCGGCTCCCCGGCCCCGGCCCCGGATCTCTCGGTCTTTCTTCTCCCCGCTTCTCTCCCTCCGTCCGGAGGCCGGGCCGAGCCGGGGCCGGGCCCGGCGGACGCAAACTTCAGCGGGGAAGTTGGGCGGCCGCGGCGGGGGCGCGCGGCGACGTGGGAGGGGGCGCCGGGAGCCCGGCACGAAGTTGTCTGGGGCAGCCGCCCCGCGTCACCGCCGCGCCGGGCTGTTTCTAGGAAGGGTTTGGAAGCTGCCTCCCTCCCTTGTCCCGGAAAGTCTCCCTCCGGCCGCCTCTCCCAAGCCCGGCCCTTCCTCGGGCCTCGGGAGGAGGCGTCCCCGGGGGTCGGGACTGGGAGCTGGAGTCTGTCTCCTCGGCACTTATTCCTCCCCTGCCGTCTGGGTGGAAGCAGGCGAGGGCCCTGGCGGGGCGGGGAAGGCAGGAGTGTCCAAACTCGCCCGAGGCGGTCTGGAGGGGGCGGAGGAGGGGAGGCAGGTGCATCCCGAGGGAGGGAGAAGCTGAGCCTGCTCTCCTGCTGGCCCCCTGGGATGGGGCTGCCATCCAGGCTGGCACCTGGAGGCCTTGGCACACTGCCCTGCCCAGCAGGGTACTCGGGCCACAGCAGGGCAGCGTGCTGCCTGTCTGCCTGTCCAGGAGGGCCTGCCCAGCCTGGCCAGAGGGTGGCCGGGAAGCAGTGATTTCAGGGAGCTGCCTGGCCCTGCCCTGGGGCCTGGGAAGCTGGAAGGGACTCTGGGAGGAGCCCTGGGCCCCCAGCCATCACAGCCCAGGATCTTGGCTCTGGAAGGAGCGCTTGACACTGAGGGGCCAGCCAGGCCAGCCAGGACCTGGCCAAGGCCTGGGCTTGGTCTGAGCCAGGGACAGGGGTTGAGCCATGGTCCTTGGAGGTTGGCACTGGTAGCAGGCCACCATCCTGTGTGTCCTGGCATCCTGGAGGGAAGGTGGGGCTGAGCCGTGGCTGGGGAAGACAGCCTTCCGCAGCCCCCAGGCTCAGGGCAGGGGAAATGGGCCCCTTGGGTCTGTCCCCCCGACGCACCCCTCCCCAAGCTCCACTCTGGTGCCACGGCACCATAGCTGTCCCAGCAGAGCCCACACATCCTTCCCTGGTGACCTTCCTCTCTGCTCCTTCTCCCCTGGGCCCAGGCTGGGCCTCCCAGCTGGCCTGGCCTGCACTGGGGGAGGGGCTGCACCTGGGGGGCCTCTCTCAGGTCACCCCTTGCTTGGCTCCAGCCCATTTTCACAACCCACCTCCAGCTCAACTTGGCCCTGTCTGCAGCCGGCCAAAGAGGCAGTGCCAGAGGGTTGGGGGCATCATTTTTTAGGAAGTGGGGACCCCTTGGAAGCAGCCCTGTTTTTCTTAGCCTTTTCTCCTCCCCCTCCTTTCCGGAGCTGCCATTAGTGCTGACCCTCTGACCCCGTTGCCTGCCCGCCCTGCCCTGTCTGTGACCTTTGACCTTTGGTGTTAAATCCCTCCAGCTGGGGCTCCTTGGCCCCTGAGTGACCCTGGCCCAGGTCCCCTGGTGGGGGTGTTCTCTCCTTGCTCTTAGCTCTCTACATGGAGACACCTGCCAGTCCCTCCCTCACCCAGGAGGGAGAGGGGGTGCCCCAGGAAGCCAGTGAGTCACCTCACTTCCAGGCACCACTGCTTTTGGGGTCAGTGGCTTTGGGGATTGGCTGGAACCAGGTCATAGCCTGGTGGGTGATTGGGAAAAGCCCCTGGCTTGGCAGTCTTATGTCCTGAGTTCGAGTCTTGGCTCTACTACCAACTTCCAGGGGCCAGGTTCCTCCCATTTCCGGGCCTCAGTTTCCTCATCTGTAAAACGGAAGGGTCAGACAAGGTGAGCTTCCTGAGCTCCAGAGTTCTTGGGAAGACTGGGTGGGTGGGTGGGGGTTGGGGGAAGGGGGGGATGGTAGGGGGGCGGGAGGGTAGGAGGAGGGTGTAAGTCCAACAAAAGCCAACTCTCAATTATCCGTGGGTGGAGCTAGTATGAATAACTGGATGCCACAGACATCCCAAAACCTCATTCTAAACAATCGTGTGAACCGCGTCCCCCAAAGCTTTTGTTTCTAAAAAGCCCAGCTGCGAATGGGCAGCCACAGCAATTTCTTCTCCTGCCTGGGCTCCCCTCTCGGAGGACATGTGGGGGGCCAGAGGGCCAAGTGGCCACCGGAAGAGAAGGTCTGCCAGGGCCCCTCCTGGGGCCTGGAGAGAGCCCTGGACCACCCTCCCCACCCCCGCCTTGGTCCCAGGAGGTGGGAGTGTCTTCTCGCCACCTAATCCTCCCAGGGTCTGAGCTGCGGTATAGAAGGAAGAATGTGTTTTCCTGACGACATTTTCCCATGTGCATTTCCATCCACCCCAGCCACTGCCAGGAATCCGAATTTCCCTCTTGGAAGAGGGGGTGAGGGCCGGTGCTGCGCAGAGTTCGGGGCAATCCCTGGATTAGGGAGGGCAGCGACAGCTGCAACTGGGGGACCAGATGTTGGGGCTGGGGTCGGGGCTCTCTGGGAGGTGTTTGGGGCATGGCTCTGGGTGAGGCTCTCTGGGTTGTGGGACCCCCGCTCCTGGCCGCCCTCCAGCCCCAGATGCAGGTTCCTCATCCCAGGGGAGGCCTGGGAAGTCCTCACCCAAGTGGGCATTCAGATTCCAGAGGAGAGGCCCTGGGCTGGGGCCGGGGCCGGGGCTGGAGCTGGGGGAAGGAGGGGCTGCCTTTTCCGAGGCTGCAGAGAAAAGCCTCCCTGGAATCCTTTCCCCTCCTCAGGGTCACGATTGTTATTTTCTATTTCACACCAGATGACCGAGGACAGCGGGGACCCTGGAGGTACTGGGTGGTCCTTCTTCACCCAGATAAGCACCCTTCTCAGGGGTGGGGGGCATCCCTGGCCAGCAGAGCTGTGTGCTGAGTAATGAAGGACCCTCTCCCAGATGGGACAGGGTGTCTGGGACCAGCCAGGAGGAGGTGGGTGTCCACCGTCTGCCCAGCTGCCCTCCCTCCCAGGCCACGAAGGGTCCACAGAGATGGGCTGAGGCCCAACATATGTCTAGGGCTTCGCTTCCCTGAGAACATCCGGGCCAGGGGTAGGGGGCCACTCACCCTGCCCAGCCTGCTGCCAGCCCCGGGTGCCTGTCAGGGACTGCAGCCCTAGCAAGGCTCTTGGGACACATCTGCTGCCCAGTGGTTTCTGAGGTGGCTGCCAGGGCCCCACCCTGGTGAATTCTAAGTCAGGCGTGGCCGAGCTTCAGCGTTTTCAACAAGCACCTCTAGTGCTTTGCTGATGGGCTGGGGTTGGGGCCACTGCTTTGATCCCCGGGACAGGAAAGGACCTGCTGCTGGGCGGTGGTCTTCTATGGGGGTACGAGGTCTGGAATACACCAGGTTTCTCTCCTGGCTCCACCTTAGCCGGGGTGGCCCTTCTCCTGCCCCCCTGGCTGGGCAGCTTCCCTGAGGGAAGCAAGCACCAAAGCCCCAGGGCTCCATGCCCCCACCCCGAGGACATGGAGGGCTCTGCTTAGCTGGTGGCCAGGCTAAGAGGGGGCTGGGGGCACAGAGGTGGGAAGTAATTCCAGTTGGGCGGGGCCCCTGATGGGGGCTGGAGCCCTTTGTCTTAGCTGAGTGGCCAGGTACTGCCCACTGCGGGGAGGGCCTGGCCCTCGAGTGTGTCCCTCGTGTGCAGGTATCCCCCAGCCTTGGCAGATGGCTGCGGGGGAGGGGATTCAGACCCAGCCCCCTCCACCAGTCACGGCCAAGGGCAGTGGGAGGCTGGCGGAGGCCCCAGGGGACAGTGAGCCGAGTGGACTGAGTCAGCCCACAGCTGGGAGTCTCCGGAAGCAGCGCTGCCCACCAGAGGGTCTCAGAGGCCAGGGCCTCGCCAGCCCCTGGGAGTAAAGAGCCCATGGGGGCTGGTGGGGGAAACAGTGCCAAGAGATTTGGGGGCTTGGCCTGAGGTCAGTCGGAGTCAGGGAGGGACAGAGGGGAAGCAGAGTCTAGGGCTGTCTGGTCCCGGCCCCTGAAATGTCAGTTCAGCCTGGGTGTCCCCCCAGCTCCACTCCCCCCCACGGCAAGGGCGTGATGCTGGCAGAGGTGTCTGGAGCCAGCCTCTCTCCCTTCCCCCGTGGTCCACCTGGGTCTGGCCGGCAAGTCCCAGCCTGCCTGGGCCAGTTCTCCCCTGGGCCTCTCCCTCCTCCGTCCAGAGGCCCCGGTCCCCACCCCCACACTGCAGGCAGACTGACCCCAGCTGTGATGTCCTCCCCCCAGGGCCATAGGGCCCTCCATTGTCCTCCCCGTTCTGAAGTCCCCCCACCCCATGCCGTTGGCAGGCTGCCCGTCAGCCCCACCCTCCTCTAGGCCATGTGCCCAGCACCCGCCCGGACACCTAGTGGTCACCCTGCTTGGACCTGTGGACCCTGAGCCCCAAGAGCCCGGAGCAGGCCAGGCCTGGCAGGCCCTGACCAGTGGGTGTTTCCCTTTGGAAGGAAAAGGACAGCGATGGCTTTGGAGGCTGCCCCCGGCTTCTGGACTTGCTCTGCTGCCCAGAGTGGGCGAGCAGGGGAGGGGCGGGGGTGGCCAGAAGAAGGACGTGGGGTGGAGTCTGGAGTTTGTGTGGGTGCCCTGCTGCGCCTGGCCTTGCCCAGCTGTTCTGGGGCTCGGGGCCAGCGCTGGGTGGGAGTGGCAGGAGATGAAGCTGAGGGGACTGGCCCTCCAGTCGTCCCATCTGGTCAGGGTGACCCAGATTGGCCACTCCACCCTGGTCCAGGTCTGGCCCTGGGTCCCTTGCCTGGGATGAGGAGGAGGAAGCCTCTGTGTCAGGGGACCAGGCCCTGCTTCTACTCTTGACCTTGGGCAGATCACTTCCCTCTGTGGGTATGAAGTTGCCCCATTCCTCCCCACCTCACCTGGGAGGTGGGCATAGCAAATGGCCTCATTCATTCATTCACTCAGCGGACATTTATGTGGGGCAGCCGCCACCATGCTGGGCAAGGGGGATGGTTTGGGTGTTCGAGCTCCAGTTCTGCCCCCTTCTTTCATGGATGGGGACCCCGCGCCCAGGGCCTTGCCCCTCATAAGTCAGGTCAGCCTGGTTTTTCGGAATCCCACAGACTGCATCGCTGCCAGTGCTCTGTGGTGGCAGAAGTGGGCTTGGTGCCCACTTGGAGCCATAGGAGCTGGGGCGAGGCCTCTTCAACCCCCCTGTGGGCTTGGGGCTGCCCAGGTCCCAGGCAGCCCCCTGCCGGTCCCCCTTCTTGGCAGGGGAGAATGCTGGGGCCAAAGGTTGGGAGGTAGCGCTCACGGCACCGTGCTCAGGGCCAGGCATGCAGAGCTGGTGACACCGTAGTGTAGTGTTCGTGATGCATGGGTGAGGACATGGACCCAGGGCAAGTGAGGTGGCAGGATGGGGCCACAGCTGGGCCAGCAGCTGGGGGACAGAGGGAGATCCTTGCTCAGGGGCTCTCAGGCACCTGGAAGAACAGCCCGTGTACAGCTGCAGGGGGCTGAGGACAGAGAGGGTGAATCAGGGAAGACTTGCTGGAAGAGGGGGCAGAGGGGGAATGGCATCAGCAGAGAGGGGGCATAGAAGGGGTGACACAGGAGCTAGGACCTGAAAGGTGTGTATCAGGCTTCTGAGGCAGGGAACCCTGAGACAGGAAGCTGCGGGCTGCGGGGACGGGAGGCTCTGACTGCAAGGGCAGAGGACACTCTTCTGTGGAGAGCACTCTGTGGCTCCCCAGTGCCCTCCAGGTTCTGGCCCAGCCTCCTTGGTCAGTGACAGGTGGGTTTACTGTGTGTCAGCGGGGGCCACACCTCAGGGCCCCCGCAGCATCGCACTCAGGGCGGGCTTTGGAGCGTGGGGTGAACCCGAGCCGCGTGGAGCGGGAGAATAGCACCTCCCGTGCGGCCTCAGGACGAGCCGGGTGGCATGCTGAGGCATGCAGACCGGGTCCCCGGCCCGTTTCATGGACCCTATGCTCCCTGCACCCCAAGACTCTTCACCCCATGCCCATGTGGCTGATTCGGATCTGCCCCCGGCCACCGGCAGCAGCAGCTACCCCCACACTGTTCCTTCCCTGCCCGTCCCCCTCACCCCACCCTGGGCTGGGTGCCCTCCAGGCCCTGTTCCAGGTGACTCCTCCGTGGCCCCCTGGAGCCGCAGAGGGCCGGGTGTGGGAACGCAGAAACGTGGGGCTGGAGGAGTGAGGGAGGAGGGACAGGCCAAAGTCCAGAGCTCGCCCTGCCTTCCTCCTGCTCTGAGAGCTGGCAGGTGCCTGTCCCAGGGCAGTGGGAGGGGTGGCCCACAGGCCTCCCGGGAACTCAGGAGGTCCTTGGGGGCTGCTTGTGGCCAGGCTTAGTTTGGGAAGGGACGGGCCCTCATACCTGCTCTCTCCCCATGAGCTGCGTCCTGGACCCTGACACTAGAGCAAGGGGTGACCTTTGTGTCCTGTGTGGGCCATTTTGTGCACAGGTGTGACAGGTGTGCATGCCTGTGTGTCTAGGGGTGCTGCGGGTGCCCATCCACGTTCTGTGGGACGCCGGCCAAGGCCTTTGCTGGCCCCAGAGAGCTCTGGTGGCATGCCCAGCCCTGCCCGCACACTGAAGACGGCAGTGCTGCCTGGCAGGTCCTGGGCTGCCTGCGCCCCGGCCTTGCTGGGTGTGTGTGTCCCTGTATGGCTCCCCCGTATTGGCCTCTCCGAGGGATTTGGGTGGCCTGGGCCCAGCGCTCCCGGCGGGTGGGCAGGCGTGGGGCTGCTGGGCAGCTCGCCCTGGCAGAGGCCCAGGTGCAGGCAGTGCTAGCCCCACGCACCCCTCAAGCTGCGCAGACGGGAAAATACCAGACATAGTTGAGCAAAGGTGCTGCGGGCGGCAGGGGCGGGGGCCTCTGTGATGGGGGCCCAGAGCCACCAGCACTGGGAGGACTCGGTGCCATGCTGGCCCTGCAGCTGGCCCACCGTGGCCATCCGTGTCAGTGTGCACGTGTGCGCCAGGCCCCCCCGCACCGTGTCGGCCCCCCTGCACCGTGTCGGCCCCCCTGCTGGCCTCAGAGGAGGAGGTGCATCTGTGAGGGGTGCGGGGGAGCCAGCAGCGCGCCTCCCGCCTAGGCTCCGCCTGAACTATCTGCGTGGCCTTGGCGGGCCTGACTTGCTGCTGGGCACCCCCAGCCTGGGGCTGGAGAAAGGAATCCTCAGGGCTACCAGTTGCTGGCACCTTCTTTGTGGCAGGCACCAGGCCAAGGCTCACCCTGCAGGGTGCCCTGAGTCCCTGGGACCATGACTGTGGTGCCTGTGTTACCGAGGGGGAAACCAAGGCTCAGGGAGAGCAACAGGGACCTCTCTGAGCTCCTGCAGCCAGGGGTGGCACAGGGGACTTGAACCAGGTAGCCTGACTCTGGGTCTCACTCTATAAACACACCGTCCTCAGGTGCTACTCAGCTGGGGGCTTTGCCGAAGCCCACATAGCAGAGAGCAGAGAATTCAAGGGGCCCATGCATTCCCACCCAGGGGACCTGGGGGTGCTGCCTGCTGAGCCAGAGTTCCATGCTCTCGCAGGAAGTGCTGCCTGCCCTGGCCCCTCAGGGGACCTGCTAGGCCAGGGCTCAGGGTCAGCCCTCCCCTCGTCCCAGGAGGAGGCCTCTCTGCTGCCTGCTCCTTCCAGGGCTGATCTAGCCTCTCCCAGGCCTCCCAGTGCCCTTTCTTTGGTGTAGTCGGGCTCTGGAAGGTCACTAGGGCCAACGTGAGCCTGAGGCCCTCTGAGGGACACAGGGTTGCACCCTGGCCGGCAGGCTCTCCAGTTCAGGATGAGACTGGGGTGTCTGTGGGTGTAGAGGGGAGGGCCAGTCCCTGCTCTGCTGACCTCAGCTGTAGACAGGCCAAGGGCTGGGGACTCAGCAATGGCCACAGTTCATTGAACAAGTTTTATTAAGCACCTACTATGCGCCGGGCACTGTTCTAGATGCTGAATATGACATACTACGCTCTAATGGCAAACACTGTGATTGGATGTGCAGCATTGCGTTGATTTCTCCCCAAACCTTGATGCCGGAGTCCCGGGGTCCTGTTACTATTATCATTGTCCCATTTCAGAGATGAAGATGATGAGGCTCAGATAGGAAGTCCACTTGCCCCAGGCCACACAGGAGGGAAGCTGCAGAGCTGGGTTGGAGGCCCTGGTGGTCTGACCCACATTTGGAGCCCTGCTCTGCTGCCTGAGCCGGAGGGGCCCCCAGAGGATAAGGCCTGTCTGGGGCCCCCCGGCAGGCCTGCCTGGCCCTCCAGCCCCCGCTGCTGGGCGGCCCAGGAGGGTGGAGCTCTTGGCCAGGGCAGGGAGCCACAGCCAGTTCCCAGGAATGCGGGGCTGCGGGCCGTTTGCTTTGGCAGCCGGTCTGCCTTCAGCTTTCCAAGCCTCCTGGTGGCCCCACCCCCAGCTGGCCCCTCCGGTGCCCCACCACGGCTGCCAGGCTGCCCTCCTGGGCTCCACTCCCAGCCCCTCTGTGGGCACCCCCACCCCATGTCCATGGGCACAGTGGGGGCTAACGGTGGACATGGCTCTGGACTCGCCTGGGATTGAAACCAGCTCTATCACTGACAAGCTCTGTGACCCTGGACAGGTCACCTAATTCCCCTGAACCTCAGTTTTTGCCTCTGTGAAGTGGGGACGAAAGGGCACCTGCCTTACCCGGTGTAGGCATGCTGCCAGGCCCCACAGCTGGCCGTAGGCGCTGTCATGATACTTATCTGAGCTTCCAGTACTGGGCTTGCCACCCACCTGTTCGGCCTGGGGCAGGTGCCTCCCCCTCTGGCCCTCAGTGATGGTCCCAGTCACCAAACTCGGGGACACTCGCAGAGCAGCTTTAGCTGACCAGCACAGGAGAGGCCAGGGGCCTGCTTCTCCCTTCCATTCAATAAGCAGACCACATGGACCACATGCATTGTGGGCCCTCCTCCCCAAGTGCTATTCTAGACGGGCCACAGCTACCAAAGGGGCAGTTTGAAGACTACCACAGGAATACGGGCTGCCCTTCACAGCACTGATCCACGGGAGTCACTCACCTGACCCCACACTGCTGTGCACGGCCAGCATTGAGCCCTGTCACACGGAAGGTCCTGTCCTCTCTCTGCTTCCACCAAGGACACTCTGTGTGGCTCTCAGGGTGGGTGCGCACAGCCCCCTGACACCCCCCTGCAGTCCACTCAGGCACCCTCTGAGCTCAGGGCCAGCTGTCCGCCCCCAAGCGGGGAAGGAGGAACTTCATGCAGAGCAGGATCCCTGCCAGCTCCCTGTTAACCTGGTGACCTTGAGCCTCAGTGTCCTCATCTGTGTGACAGGGAAAATGACAGCAGCTACTCACAAGAGGGGTTGTAAAGGACTCTGTGAACTCGTGGACGGACAGGCCTGGTGCACAGTCGTGTTTACTGGACATCAACCTCGGGCCTTGAGAAGTCTGTGCCTTTTCTGGGCCTCAGTTTCCCAGAGTGTGCTGGGCCTTCCAGCTGGGAGGGTGGGCTCTTCCTTGGCCTACCTGGAGGCTGGGCCTGGCAGCGCCTTGGGGCTGCAGTTGGGGGCCCAGCTGGGGGCAACTGCTGGGCTCAGGCACAATAGCAGCCATTGTCTCGCTGGGCTGCCTGGGGGGCCGCCCAGCCCACCCTGCGGGTGACCCCCGCCAGTGGGGGGCAGGGCCAGGCGTGGTGGTCACCCCAGCCCCCACCGCCCTGGTGGTCCCTCGGCCGCCCCTGAGCACACTTCCTCCCATCGATCTGCTCTAATTAGTTCCTTTTGCAGCTGCAGGAGTACCCAGGCTCCCTTGTGGGCTAGGGGTGTCGCGCTCAGGGACATGCAGCAGGGACATGCAGCAATTCAGCTCTGATGGCACCTCCACACTGCAAGAGCAGGGGCACCAGGCACATCGCCTTCTAACTGTGGGGAAAACTGAGGCATGGGAGGGTCTGCCATGAGGCTCAGAGGGTGGTGGTAAGGGCGGGCCAGCAGGCTGTTCCCCCACCCTGACCTCGCCCACACCCAGTGAGGTGTGTTGGGTGCCCCCCATCCCCCGCCGGACTGCCCCACTGCCAGAGGCAGTAGACACGGCCTTGGGCCACCCCTGGCTGAGCTCCTCTGCCATCTGCAAGGCAGGTCGCTGCCTCACCCTTGGGAGGGTCGCTGTCCACCTTCCTTGTCCCAGCATTAAGTCAGCGGCTGGCGGGGCTGGCCTCAGGAGTGCTGGCAGGGTGGGGCCCGGGGCACAGGCTGGCTTGTCCCTCTTCTGGGCCTCAGGCTTTCAGGAGAGCAGGAACCTGGCTCTCGGCTGCCCCCTTCACCCGGCCTGGAACAAAGAGCAGACCAGAGCCTAGACTGGCTGCTGCTGGCTGGGGACGGGGTGGAAGGGGATACTGTGACGGTGGCCAAGGTCAGAACAGGACTGGGTTATGGGCCGCTTCCCCTGGGGTGGGGGTGGCCTGGTGTGGGGTGCTGGGAGCTGTGGGCTTTGGGGCGGTGCCTTCCTCCACTCTAGGAGGGTGAGAGGGCCTTGGGCTGGGCTCTGGGTTCCATGGCAATGAACCCAGGGGCAGGAAGTCTGTGTGGGATGTCCCTGGGGACTGGGCCTGCTGATTAAGGGGGATACTGGAGTCCCTCCTGCTTTGGGTGCTGTGGCCAACCCCACCTGGGAGACAGTTCTAGGTGGAGGGAGTGTCCTCTGTGGGCTCCAAGAACAAGGTGGCCCAGGGCTCCTGGCTGGGGGGGGGGGCAGCGGGGCAGGTGCCAAGGGATGTTGCTTGGACAGCCTTGCCAGTGAGAGTCTGTCAGCTGGAATTCCCAGTCCCCAACCACTCTGCCCTGTGGTCCCCTTCTCCGGAAGGGCGGGGGTGGGGGCGGGGACAGAGGCTGTGGGAAGGCCTGTGGCCCTGGGCCAGCCAAGGGACCAGGCCACCAGCCCTTCCTGGCTCCTGAATTCTTAATCAGCATAAATATTTACTTCCTTCCTCCCCTTCCAGGCTCCCAGCACAGAGGCGCTTCAGGGAGGTTAGACTGGGCCTGTGTCTAAAAATAAACAGGTAGACGGACAGGCAGAAACACAGATAGACAGACATAATGGGGGTGGGGGAGGGGTCAGGCAGAGGGCAGCTCCCTGCCCAGGCAGAGGAATAGTGGGAGGGGTCCAAGACCATCTGCCACTGTCAGTCACCCACCTACCTGCTGGCAGGGGTCTGGGGGGGCGGGTGTATCCAGGTAGATCTGACAGCTCCAACTGGACAAGTCACAGAGCTGGGTCCCAACTACAGCTGCCCCAGCTCCGGTGGCCCAGCCTCGGGCAGGTGGGCAGCCTCCCTGTGCTCAGAGAGTCCCATGTTAGCCACGCGCAGGTGGGATCTTGGGACTTGTCCCTAGAACTAAAGGATCCCCAGTGAGGGAGGGGACTGTGCTGAGAGCATCATGGAGCTCGAGGGGTAAGCAGGTGGGCTGGGGACTGAGTGGAGACTGGATCAAGCTGCTGGGGGCTTGGCCCGGAGAGTGGGGATGTGGGCTCTGTCCTCCCCGCCTGCCCCATGGATAGCGTTCCTGGCAGCTCCGTGTCCTCAAGGGGCCACACCAGCCCCCTAGGAGACACACACAGGTGAAATATCTGAAGCATCTGACCAGGTGGTGGCTACGTCTGCTACTGCCACCCTTTTGTGTTAAACTGTAAAGCCCGGATGCAGCGAGCGAGCGGCAGAGGGGGTCTCACAGCAAGGCCTGTTTAGCAGGCAGACTTCAAAGGGGTGACAAGCTCCATGGACAAATGCGAGGGAACACCGTGAGCGTCCACCACTTGTGCAAAGACTGCTGTTATACAAAGAAGTCTGGGTTCGGAATGAAGAGCTGACCTTGTTCTTGGGTCAGTGGATACCCTGAGTTCATTTGTATATAAAGAAAATTACACGAATGAGAAATTCTAAGAAAATGATGGAAATTACAGCGTTGAGAACTTACAATAAAAGAATATCCTCACCAGTGAAAATTAATATATATATTTTTATTAAGCACCAGACAGAGCTGGTCTACCCCTGTACCAGCCCTGCCCCAGATGGCCTGGCCGGGCCACAGTCCCCAGCTGCCCCCTGGTGGTGGCCAAGAGCCCTCGGGCTCCCTGTGGCTGCTGAAGCCTCTCCTGCCGGCCTCACCTGGGAGGGTGGAGGGGCCCCTGCCTGCGCCCAGTCCCAGCTTGCCAGGTTTCCTCGAGGTGGTCCAAGCTGCCTGCCAGGCACGTGAATACCCAGCATGGTGTGGAGTGCTAATGGCCACTTTCCTCCCCTGGCCTGGTTTTGGGTCTTTGGGCTCAAACTGTGGGCATGGCTTCCCACTTGGCTGCCAGTTCCAGGGAGATGCAGCCTTCAGCCTTGAATCTGATGGCTCTGCCACTTCCTAGCTCTGCAACCTGAGGCCGTGCCTCTAAAACTTAGTTTCATGGCAAAGTGGAGACCATGAGCTCCCCCTAAAGACCCAAGAGCAGCGGATGTGGATCCTCTGAGTCAGCGGTTGGCTCTCTCCGTGACACCTGCTGACCAGGCACTCGGAGGTCCCCCTACCCGGGAAGGCAGCCTCACACCCTCTCTCCCTGCTCCTGTGGGCTTTAATGGGTGCAGCCCAAGGAGGAGCCTGGGGTCATAGTGTCACAGTGCAGCTCCTGTTCTTCCCCAGGTTCCTGCCTGAAGACCAGCCCCCCACTGCCTGCTGCCACCTCCAGCCCCATCACCATGCACTCCTTGGACGAGCCGCTTGACCTGAAGCTGAGCATCAGCAAGCTCCGGGCGGCGAGAGAGAAGAGGGAGAGGACGCTGGGTGTGGTTCGGCCCCGTGCTCTGCACAGGGAGCTCGGCCTGGTGGATGACAGCCCCACACCTGGCTCCCCAGGCTCCCCACCCTCAGGTACTGCCCCTAAGCAGGGCACGGGGACGGAGCCCTGCTCGAGCAGTGGCCACAGGAAGAGTGCCCAAGGTGTGTCCGCCCCGGCCTGCAGTCGCAGCCCTCCCAGCTTGGCTCATGGTGCTGCCCCCACCACCATTCATCCCCTCCCTCACCAGGGTATCTCTGGAGGGAGGAGCTCATGAGCTGGCACACAGCACTGGGATTGCAGCTGAGACCCCTGGGAGGACGTGAAGCAGCTGGTATGGGGGGCAGGGGGTCCCAGGAGTAGCAAAGGTCCCATGATGTTAACTCCTCCTGGGCTTTGAGGCAGTGCGGTAAACCAGGGCTGTAGGTTGGGGACCCAGCCCAGCAAGTGCTGTTCAGGGATGCTTGGCGCACACCCCTCCTGCCCTGCCTCAAAGAGGTCCCTGAACGCCAGATTTACATGTCAGTGCTGGAAGGTTCTGGAAGCAGCCCAGCCCAAAACTCATTTTAAAGAAGGGAGCACTGAGGCAGGAAGGGGCCCAGGGAAAGTTAGAAAAGTCCCTGCCTGCCAGTATGCCTGGGAGCCAGAGGCCCTGGGTTCGGGTCCTGTTTGGTTACTGGCTCTGCGTGCCAGGCTGTTCCCACCTGTAAAATGGGTACTTCCCACTTCCCCTCTTACAAGGGCCAAGCTCCCACGGTGGCAGAGGTCAAACGTGATGGGCGGCATCATCTTATCTGTCAGCTGTAGAGGGTGCTCCTCAGACACCTGGGGCCCCAGAGTGGCCCGGGGGGCAGCGCTTAGGCTCCAGCACTCCCTGAGTCGTGCCTCTGCCTTAGGCTTCCTGCTGAACCCCAAGTTCCCCGAGAAGGTGGAAGGACGCTTTTCAACAGCCCCTCTGGTGGACCTCAGCTTGTCCCCACCGTCTGGGCTGGACTCGCCCAATGGCAGCAGCTCGCTGTCCCCTGAGCGCCAGGGCAATGGAGACCTGCCCCCAGTGCCTGCTGCTCCGGTAAGGAGGGGGTTCTTGGGGCTGCCATAATAACACACCTCCAAACTGAGTGGTGGGAAATGACAGGCACGTGTTACTCGCTTGCAGTTCCAGGAGCTAAGGCCTGAAGTTGAGGTGGCGGCAGGGCCGTGCTGCCTCGAAGGCTCTAGGGACTCTAAGAGTCCTTCCTTGCCTGTGTCCCAACTTCCTTGGCAGTCCTTGGCATTCCTAGCGTGGCAGCTGTGTCACCCCAGCTTGTCTTCACACGGCCTTCTTCCTTCCGTGTGTGCCTGGGTGTCTACATCTCCCTCTTTCTCTTACAAAGACACCGGTCACTGGCTTTAGGGCCCACCCTAATCCAGGATGACCTCATTTTAACTTCATTACATCTGCAAAGACCCTATTTCCAAATCAGGTCACATGCACAGGTATGGGGCAGGGGGTGGTACAAGACTCGAATGTGTCTGTTTGGGGGACACTGTTCAGCCCACTACAGAAGCGGACAGAGGGGGCCAGGCCAGCTGACTCAGCAGGGCCCCAACCAGCTGTCCCCTTGCCCACAGGACTTCCAGCCACTGCGCTACTTGGACGGTGTCCCCAGCTCCTTCCAGTTCTTCCTGCCCCTGGGCTCCGGGGGGGCCCTGCACCTGCCTGCTTCCTCCTTCCTCACCTCCCCCAAGGACAAGTGCCTCTCACCAGAGCTGCCCCTGCCCAAGCAGCTGGTGTGTCGCTGGGCCAAGGTGAGTGGGGGCCGGGAGGGTGGCGTGGGGTCTGGGGCAGGCTGGCCACCCACATGGGCTCAGAACCCTTCCTGGCCCCGCAGTGTAACCAGCTCTTCGAGCTCCTGCAAGACCTGGTGGACCACGTCAATGACTACCACGTCAAGCCCGAGAAGGACGCGGGCTACTGCTGCCACTGGGAGGGCTGTGCCCGTCACGGCCGTGGCTTCAACGCCAGGTGAGGTGGGGGACAGGGGAAGAGGGAGGAGCTCTGGGCTCGGGCCTCCATCGAGCTGATCTCCCTGTCTCCCCGGAGCAGGTACAAGATGCTCATCCACATCCGCACGCACACCAACGAGAAGCCGCACCGCTGCCCCACCTGCAACAAGAGCTTCTCCCGCCTGGAGAACCTGAAGATCCACAACCGCTCACACACAGGTGAGGCCGGGGCAAGGAAGGCCTGGGCCTCAGAGATAAGGGGCACACCTGGGTGGTTGGCGGTCCCTTTGCAAGTGCTGCTTGCTAGGGGAAGCCTTTCCTGTGGGTCACACCCCTGCATGTGCTCTTGGAGCATGGCTACTGTCTGTACGATCATCTAATGCCGCCTCCGTGATGGCAGAGGCTGCGTCTGCTTCACTTTTCACTGCACCCTGAGCCCACAGCAGAGCAGCCCTGGTGATGGAGCCACAGACCTACTTTTAAATTTTCTAATCACTGGGCTGGGCATGGTGGCTCACACCTGTAATCCTAGCACTCTGGGAGGCTGAGGCAGGAGGACTGCTTGAGCTCAGGAGTTCGCGACCAGCCTGAACAAGAGCGAGACCACATCTCTACTAAAAATAGAAAGAAAATTAATTGGCCAACTAAAAATGTATAGAAAAAGTTAGCCGGGCATGGTGGCGCATGCCTGTAGTCCCAGCTACTAGGGAGGCTGAGACAGAAGGATTGCTTGAGCCCAGGAGTTTGAGGTTGCTGTGAGCTAGGCTGACGCCACGGCACTCTAGCCATGGCAACAGAGTGAGACTCTGTCTGAAAAAAAAAAAAAAATCTAATCACTGCATAAAAATGAGCAAAAAGAAATAGGTGATATTAATTGTAATAATATAGTTCAGTGAACCCAATATATCTAAAATGTTATTTCAATATCAATGAGACATTGAAATTCTTCATGTCATACAAAGTCTGCGAAATCTGGTGCGAGTTCTAGCCTCACAGCACATCTCCGTTTGGAGAGCTGCGTGTCAAAGGCTCAGTGGCCAAATGTGGCTCCTGCCCTGACCAGTGCAGCAGCAGAGGCTCGGTCAATCTTGAGGCTTTTTGTTGCGCCGGGGCCAAATGCAAGGGTGGCTGTGCACTCAGGCAGATGCCCCATGGCCAGGTCCGTGCCGGGCTCCCAGGAGGACACAGCCTCCAACCTTGTGTTCCGCTGTGGAGAACACTGTAGTGGAACAGGGCTGGCGCGGCTGTGTTCTCAGCTGCCATGTCTTGGTGCCCCGCCTGGGGTGAGGTCTCCTGCCAGGTGCTGGGGATACCCTCCTCCGAAAATGGGAGAGTCTGTGCTCTCATGGGGCTCTTGGTCTGGGGGATGCTGAACCCAAGGGTGGCGAGACCTGGGACAGGGAGAGGCCCCTCACGGCGGCACCGCACGACCCCGCAGGTGAGAAGCCCTACGTCTGCCCCTACGAGGGCTGCAACAAGCGCTACTCCAACTCCAGTGACCGCTTCAAGCACACTCGCACCCACTACGTGGACAAGCCCTACTACTGCAAGATGCCCGGTTGCCACAAGCGCTACACGGACCCCAGCTCGCTCCGCAAGCACATCAAGGCCCACGGTCACTTCGTGTCCCACGAGCAGCAAGAGCTCCTGCAGCTGCGCCCACCCCCCAAACCACCACTGCCCACCCCCGACGGCAGCCCCTATGTCAGTGGGGCCCAGATCATTATCCCCAACCCAGCCGCCCTCTTTGGAGGCCCTGGCCTGCCGGGCCTACCCCTGCCCCTGGCCCCTGGTCCCCTGGACCTCAGCGCCCTGGCCTGTGCCAATGGCGGGGGCAGTGGGGGTGGAGGGGCCATGGGCCCTGGGCTGCCAGGCCCCGTCCTGCCTCTCAATCTGGCCAAGAACCCACTGCTGCCCTCACCCTTTGGGGCTGGCGGACTGGGCCTGCCTGTGGTCTCCCTCCTCGCTGGCTCCGCTGGCGGCAAGGCCGAGGGGGAGAAGGGGCGTGGGCCGGTGCCCGCCAGGGCCCTCAGCATGGAGGGCCGCAAGACGCCCCTTGAAAGGACGGAGAGCAGCTGCTCCCGGCCTAGCCCCGACGGACTCCCCCTGCTGCCGGGCACGGTGCTGGACCTGTCCACAGGCGTCAGCTCGGCAGCCAGCAGCCCAGAGGCGCTAGCCCCTGGCTGGGTGGTCATCCCATCAAGCTCCGTGCTGCTCAAACCGGCCGTGGTGAACTGACACCCCCAGCGGATACCTGAGGCAGCCCAGCCGGCACCCCGGCCCTGCCCAGACGAACGGAAACTCTGCGAAATAGCAATAATGTCCTACTGCCCCGGGGCCTGGCTGGCTGTGCCCCCCCTCAAGGCAGCGCCAGCCCGCTGGGCAGCAAGGATGGTGCTAGGTCACTGCTGGCTTCCCGGCTCCCAAGTGACGACCTGGACCTGCCGTCCGGGGAGAGCCGTGCTCTGGGTGCTGAGGCCTCACTCCCTCGGGCCCTCCCGTGCCACAGCTTCTTTAAGAGCCTCCCCTACCCCTAGATCCCCTTCTCTCTCTCACCCCGGTGCCTCCCTCATCCAGTGGCCAACATGGGCAGCTCGCCTGCCCTCCCTACCTGCCAGCTATGGGGATGGCAGAGACTGCTGGCCATGCCCCAGCAGTGGGGACAGGTGGGTGACATCTGCCCTCCCTGTGGGCACCAGACTCCCTCCCCACCCACAGTGGGCAGCTGCAGGAGCAGAGGCCCCACCCCCCTAACTCAGCCTCTGCCCTGGGGACTCCTTGGACCCCTTTCCCTCTGGCCCACCCTCCAGAGGGAAAGCAAGACAGAAACAGGCAAACCCCCTCCCTGCCCCTGACAAGGTGCCTCCCGGCTTCTAGGAGAAGGGGGGCCCGCTGTGCCAGCTGTCCCTTCTCAGTCGCCCAGGCCCAGGCAGACAGCACTGCTGATGGGAGGGTATAGCTGGCCACTCGACTGGCCCTGCACTCTGGGCCTCCTTCCTCCCAGAGCACCCTGGATGTGTGGAATAGGCCTGAGGGAGCCCCGAGCTGGAGGGGAGGTGCCAGATGGGCAGCTGTGGGGCCAGGACTCCCAGGTGACCTGGGCATCTGGCCCAGTGCCAGCTCAGGGAGCAGGTGGGGCCAGGCCAAGCTCCGTCTTTGTATCCATGCCCAGCTGGCCTCATCTTGGGTAGCGCCGCCCTACAGAGCATCAGTCCTGCTCCGGGAAGGGATGCTGGCTGGGTCAGCTCCCAGTCTGGAGGTGCTGTCACCACATGTTGGGGGAGCCTCAGGGAAGGGAGCTAGGCTTGGAGGTGGCTTCTCTGCTGGGAAGGCCTGGGGGCCTGAAGCATGGTGTCTCCTCTGGCTTTCCCAGCTGGGCCCTTTTCCTAGAAGTTTGCCCCTACCCCTGTAACCCTTCTAACCAGCTCCCCAGGGGTCTGTGCTACTCAGGGCCCGTGGCAGGAGGCCCCCATGCCCAACAGCCCACTGCCAGACCCCATGGTGGTGCCTCCCCACCCTGGGCCTCTCACTACCCCCTGCCCACCTGCCAGGTGGGAGCTTGGGCTTCTAGGCCTGTCCTGTTACCAGGCTGCAGAGTGGCCAAGCCCTTCCACCTCCCATCTGCAGAACAAAGGAGCTGCCAGCGGCAGTGGGGTCCTCCAGAGCCCTGTGTTCCTTTGAGCAGCTCTGCTCACCCCATCCTTTCCTGGACTGCCCTTCTGTCCCAGAGGGGTCACCCTGACCTGGCCACCCTGCTGCTGGCCTTAGGACCCCAGCCCTGACAGGGCCTGGCCATGCTGGCTCTGCCCCTCGAAGGGGCTGTGAGCAAGTAGGAGGGAGCCGGTCTCCTTTCTTCGGGCCCCACCAGGACCCACGCACGCCCGCCCCGCTAGGGGCCCAGGCCTTAAGGCCCGGGCGGGGGCTGTGGGTTTGAGACTCGAGCAGAGCAGAGGAACAGGGCACTGGAAGGTGACGTTAGCTCAGCATGTGATTCGGTGATAGACCAGGCTCAGAAGGCCGGTGTACTTTTTGTTGTTGTTGGTTTGTTGTTGCACATTCCAGGATATCAGTATTTTAACAGGTTCTAAGTGCCTTTCTATCGTAGCTTGTTACCCTCCTCTTGGCTCCATTGCTGTTAGCATAGAGTTAAAAAAAAAAGAGATAAGCTAATGACTATAACAATATATTCCTCCATGTGAGAGGAAGTTTATAAAGAAACAATAAAAGTGAGTTGCAAAGATGGTTTCTGTGTCGTGGACATGCCAGGAGCTGGGCCACCAGGCACCAGACCACCTGCCTGCGCGGGCCGACCACACAGGTGCTGCTGCCCCTCGGCCTGCCGAAAGCAGATGCTGGGAGGGAAGGAGGTGTGTGCTCAGGGGGCACAGGTGCTGGGAGCTGAGACAGAAGATTCCAGACTAAGCATCACAAGGTTCAGGTCCTTGTCCAACTACTGCCCCCTGCGACTCTAGTGAGTGGCCCCTCAGTCCACAAGCCGAAAGCCTGTCTTCCCCAGATTCCTGAGATGCTAGATTCACATTGGCCCCAGGGAGAGGTGGCGTGGGACAGAGCTCTGGGGCAGGGGGCCTCCGTCCGCCCTCGACCCTGCAAGGGCCAGGGTCTGGCAGGATGCCCCGGAAGGGAGCCTGGCGCTGGCGCGGGTGCTGCAGAAGCAGGAGCCGCTGCGTCCAGTACGTGATAGAACTCGGCCCAGGCCCGGCTCGCTGCCAACCTCACCCACTCTGGCCCCCTCTGGGCTGTCAGAGGCTGCTGCCTCCCCTGCCCCAGCACACACAGCCCTACAACTGGCAGAAAGAGCAGCCTGCCCTCCGGAACCTACATGCACACAGAAATGCAGAAAAGACATTTATTACTGAGCTATAAATTAGAGGTGGCAGGGCAGGGTGGGGGAGCCGAGCAGTCACGTCTTGGGCGTCCGCCCTTTCTCTCTGTCCTCCTGGGCCTGGATTCTGAGTTCCTCATCCAGGCGCTCCTTCGCTCGGACCACCTGAGGTGGGGGGGTCATAGATAATCAGGCCACGGGAGCCTCTGACCCGTGCCCCCTGCCAGCCTGGGAGGGGCCTCTTCCCAGCCCAGGGCCAGGGCCAGGGCCAGGCTGATTTCCTGCCTGGAGAGCCCTGGATGGATGTGATGCCCCCTTTAGCTGAGCCCCAGGGTGGGAGGGGTGGCCTGGGGGCCCGAGCCCCACGCAGCACGTGCCAGAGGGCTAGTTCTCACAGATCACTAGCTGGTGCTCCTGCTCCTTCAAAGTCCCAGCTGCTGGGAGGGCCACTGTCCAGGGTGACACAGCCTGACTGGCCGGGCCCCATGGAGCTAAGGCGGCCAGAAGGAGCGGCAGTTCAGGCTCCTCCCCGCACACTTTCCTACCTGCCACTGCCTTGATGCCAGCCCCCCGCCTGGAAACGAGGGACCTCGAGTGAGAGGCTGCTGGGAGCTCAATTCCATGGCTTCTCCCCGTCCACAATCAAAGACTACTCAGCTTTTTTTTTTTTTTGAGACAGAGTCTCGCTTTGTTGCCCAGGCTAGAGTGAGTGCCGTGGCGTCAGCCTAGCTCACAGCAACCTCAAACTCCTGGGCTCAAGCAATCCTCCTGCCTCAGCCTCCCGAGTAGCTGGGACTACAGGCATGCGCCACCATGCCCGGCTAATTTTGTTGTATATATATTTTTAGTTGCTCAATTAATTTCTTTCTATTTTTGGTAGAGACGGGGTCTCGCTCAGGCTGGTTTCGAACTCCTGACCTCGAGCTATCCGCCCACCTCAGCCTCCCAGAGTGCTAGGGTTATAGGCGTGAGCCACTGCGCCCGGCTGACTACTCACCTTTGACTGCAGGTAGAAGGAGCCACCCACGGACTTATCATTCACCTTAAATAAGTGTTCGTAGTTCTGCAGAGAGAGAACAGGTGAGAGGGCTTACAGACTGGGCTGGAGACGGGGGGCTACAGGGCTCTACCCCTCCACCCTGAGAACCATGTGTGCGGCACAGGAAGCTGCGTGGCCACTGAGGGGCAGAGCTGTGGACAGTGCCGGTGAGGGCCGGCTCAGCTGCTAGCGGCAAGCACTCTGTCTCTACGACTGCCCTGCTTCGGGCCCAAAACAAGCAACAGTGGCTTCTCCAAGTCACAGTCTGAGCTGGCTGTGGCCAGAGCCTCTGCACCTGCCTGCCCCCCACTTTGCCATCCTCCCTAATCCCCCAATTTCTGGCCAGTCTAGGCAAGGTGTGTCTGGGGATGGCCTCACCTTCTGGACCTCCTCGGGGCTCAGCTTGGAGACGTTGAGAATCTGCTGTGCCTCCTGCAGGCTGAGGCCGGAGAGGTTGGACGCGGCTGCAGACTGGTGTCCAGCACGTCCCCGGGCATCGGCTGCTGCCCGGCTGGCTGTGTGGACATGGGGGTGATCGCTCAGCCCTTGGCGGACCATAGCTCCCCCTGAGCCATCCAAGTGGGTGGCTCATCTCTGCCAGGTGGCACAGGAGAAGAGGGACAGAGGCCGCCAGGAGCTATCTTTTCCCCAGAAGTGGTTTCTTTTTTAGGGGATTGGGGAGGGGGAGAGGGAGGACAGACACGGCCCACAGGAAGATAACAGCAGGGTCTGACCATCAAACCTCACTCCTGATCCCCACCGAGACAATGAGATGACCCTGTCCCTCTTCTCCCCCCATCCTGGGGGAGCTTTAGGCCATGGTGGGGACTGGAGTGAAGCCATGGGTATGGAGAGGCAGCAATGGCTCTGCTGGGATCACCAGAGCCGGCTGAGTGGGCAAACCCTTCCCTTTCGGTGACTCCTAAAGTCAGGAGCCAGTAAACATTTTTTTAAAGGGTCAGACGGTAAATATCTTAGGCTTTACAGGCCAGTCTGTCTGTGCTGGAATTACTCAACTCTGCGTAAAAGGGGCTGGGAGGGCTGTATTCAATAAAACTTTATTTACAAAAACAGGTGGCCAGGTGGGCCAGTTTGCTGACTCCTGCCGGGCTGCTCACACTAACCTGGCACCACTGAAGATAAAACGTAGGAATGTCCCAAAGTCTGGCACCACCCCCACTACAGGAAAGTGTACCAGGCTACCCAAGTGGCAGAACGCCAGCCCGAGGGGATCCCTGCATTCATAGCCAGCCAGCCTGAGCGCCCACAGCCACGAGGAAAGTCTGGCCTGGGCAGGAGCTCCCAGCCCGGGGGGGACACAGCGGTCCTGGCTTACCTGCAAACTCTTGCCGCAAGGCCCGGGCGAAGGCCCTGCCCACCACCTGCACCCCCATCACAATGATCTGGGCCAGGTACTTGGCCTGTGGGCAAAGCAGGCATCTGGTTAGCAGGCCGCATTCTTAGGGCCCTCAGAGAGGGGACACTGGAAACTACTGTAGAGTGGCAAGGTCGCTGGAGGTCTGAGGTGATGACACACAGAGCTGCAGCCTCAGGCCTCCTCCAAAGCACCCTGATAAAAGCTGCACCAGCTGGCTTCAGATACTCAGCTGACACAGGGGACCGAGGCCACCAGCTTCAGAGAAGCACTGGAAGGACACAGAAACAGACCCAGAGCTGCCACTAACTCTCTCTCAACCCCAGGGACAATGATGGCACCTCCTGTGCTTCCAAGATCGTCTGGTCCAACCTTTATGTTACGAGTGGAGAAACTCAGATCCATCCTAATTCTCCCAACACTATTCAAGTCCTGTGATTTTATTTTCTTATTTGAGTCCGTCCCACTCAACACAATAAATTCACTGAAGAGGCTAAAGTGACAGTCTCCACCTTCGAGGAGCTAAATGCCTACTAAGAGGGTATTCAGACAGACGCTATGGACCAGGTGATCACACAGAGTGGGCCTAGTTCACTTCTTCAGCTGGTGCTTCACTCACACATCCACCTCCTGAGTCTACTCCGCCAGCACTGAGTACAGAGACACGCAGAACCTGGTCTCTGTCATCAGAGGTGGCCACACACCCACATGGCTGTAGCAGGGAAACCAGCTGCAGCATAGCGAGGTGGCGCAAACCCCGTGACTGAGGCGCGACTCCACGCACCACAGACGCACGCAGGGAGTCTCGGTAAGACGCGCTGGAGCGTGGAGGATCCACAGAGGCAAACTCAGGCATGAGGTGGTGACTCTGGGAGAAGAGAGTATTTCTCCTGGGCTGAGCTTTGAACAGCGGGTAGAATATGACAGAAATATTGGGGATTTCCGGGCTGAGCCAGAGCTGGGAGGAGAGAGCGCATAAGGGATGTCCCAGGAGCAGCCAGCAGCCTAGGCTGGCCGCAGGAGACAGGAGGGCGGACGACACTGTGAAATGCACAGACGGCGCATAGAACGGATGGCGGGTGTGAGAAATGGTAGAAGCGCAGTGTGGGAGGATGCTGGAAGAACGCTCGCCACAGGCTGACAGTGCTCACATGGCACAGCCAGGTGACGTTCCCTCTCTGTCGTTTTCTATAGTTAGAATTCCTCTGTCAACAAGTACCAACTGAGTCCGTGTGCCAGGCACTGTGCCAAACATGGCCTATTTACTGTGCCACTTAACCCTGACAACTCAAGAGGTTAGTGCTTGGCCCGAGGACACACGGCGAGTGTGTGCAGGACGCAGACGGGAAACCCGAGGCCACGTACGCAGGACCCTGGGGCTGGAGGGAGGACGACTAAGCAGGCGACTGAGCAGGTGACTGAGCAGGCAACAAGCATCAAGAACCCAACCCACAGGCCAAACAGGGGCCTGTCAGATTCCAGTGGATTCCAGACTCCAGAACTGGCCGTGCTCAGCCTCCAAGGACGTGCTCTTTCCTCACAGGCGGGATGTGATTATGGGCCATTCGGGGAACGAACAGGAGTGGGTTTGGATTTCACAAGTAGGTGGAATTTCATAAGCTCTGGAAAGCAGAACCCAGAGAAGACCCTCCTGTGATCAAAGCCAGGGCCAGCTGTGCTGCAGGTGTGAGGAGGACAATGAATGGGCACACCTGCCCACCCGGTCTCTCACCTGACTTCTCCCCTCCTTGCCTACAGCCACTCCCACATGGGAAGGGAGGCTCTGAGATAGAATGCTGGTCTGAAGGACAGAAGCTGACAGGCCAGTAGTTGACTCCAGAGGGCTCCCTCAGACTGCAACACTCCTCCCACCGTCTGCTGCCATCACATGCCTTGCAATCACCTGTTTACTTTTCTGCCAAGGCCGATGACTGTTGCTAAATAACGAACATTAAGAACTGAAGTTGTGACAGGGGAGCTCCCCCAACCATTCCCAACACACATCCAACCCAAGCAGCGTGGGGGCCTGTGCCTCTGGCTGCCCAGACTGCAGGGAAGGTGGGCCGACCTGCGAAGGTTCAGTAGCTATCCCACTCGCCTAGGGAGCTGCCCAGATGGCTGGTTGAGGCCACCAAGGTTCCTGTGGGAGGCATCTCCCAGAAGAGACAGTGTGGTGTAATAGTCACACCAGCAGGCTTTGGGATGACCTGGGGCAAACCCCAGCTGTGTGACCCTTGACAAGTTCTCAACCCCCTTGAGCCTCTGGTTCCTCACCCATAAAATGTGGCCACCAATACAGCTGTCGTAGGGATTAGATAGCGCCTATAAAGTGCCTGGCACAGAGCCTAATGACACAGTAGGTACTCAATAAATGTGGCCTTTCATTTATTATATTCTTGGTTTCACAAAACTTGACAATGACCAGGAGCTGTGGAGTTAACAAAGCTTCTTCCAGCACAGCAGCTCATTCGATACAGGCCCTGTGATTCCTCAGGGGTGAAGGCTGCAAAACGTCACACTACATTCCCCCGGGAGTTGGGAAGCAGCAAGGAAGAAGAAAGAGAACAACACTGACCCAGACTGGAATCCTAGCTTTGTTTCTCGACAGCTGTGTGGACCTGAACAAATTACTCAACCTCTCTGGACCTCTTTTCTTAACTGCAAAATGGAGAGAATACTTTCCTCAGAGGACTATGAGCCCCAGGAAGCAACGCACATAAAACCAAGTGGACAGAGAGCGGCAGGCCCAGAGCAGGGACTCAACAGATGCCTTTGCTTCAGGACCAGACCCTGCTTGGAGGTGAATGGTCTACTGCTCAGGCGGTGCAGCCAAGCCTCTCACCGACCTATGCAGCAGCCAAACGCTCCCTGAGCACCGGCTATGGGTCAGGCTGAGCCCAGAGCTGAGCGTACACAGGTGAGCGTACACAGCTCTGCCAGCTGCAGCTGCCACAGGTGATCAAAACAGCCACTAGCTGAGGCCCCTCCCAGAAGGCCCCCAAACATCCCATTGTCCACTGACTGACACTCGGGCTTGAGGCAACCAGCTGATGTGGCATCCAACTTCAGGCCTGAAGTTGTCAGACAGCAGAGGTGCCAGGTCAGAGCCGTGGGATGCCAACCTGGGACCCACAGTGGGTAGCACATACACTTTCTCATCAGGGAGCAATGTGGCCCAAGGCAGGACCAAAGCCCTGCACCTGGGGCAAGGGACAACAGACAACACTTGGGGGACATTCAGGAATGGGGCTTATCTCGACTGTGTCACATGCACCAAGAGGAGATCCGTGTGCAATGTTCCTTCCAGGCATAGCTCCTGGCTCTCAGGTTGGTGACCACACCGCCACCGAGACTCACACCCTTCTCATGGACGCACTGAGATAGGAAGGGGGCACTAGTCACCCTAGGCCCCTGCAGGCAGCACTACTAGCCATGAGGACCGTCAGGACCACAACTGCAGCACTTGCCCCAATATTCCCAGGGGGCCTGGCCAGTGGCTGGCGCAGCAAGTGCCCAGTACACATTTGATGAATGAGATTTGACCACCGTCAGCTCTGATTTGGCTAAGCCAGAATCTCATAAACTCTATGTCCCCAGACAGGTTTCCAAATGTCTCCTAACTTCTCTGCTGAAGAACAAAACACACAGAGTTCACCACCACCGCCTACAAATTTGGTCCACTCTCCAGCTTGGCATTCACAGCTCTGTCTGGTCTCAACTTAGTTCTTGGGTTTTTTCTCCCCCTTACACCTCTCCAGGCTGCAGCCACACCCTCTACTCCTAGATCGGCCCTCATACTTCACTGTTCAATGTCTCTGCTGCTGCTCCAAGTTTCTCCACCTTGAATATCCTCCATCCTACCGTGATACTCTGTCAAAACCCAACATCCTTCAGGACTCGGCCTGTCACGCCACTCCTGTCCCCTCCCCCAAACATTCCCAGGCTCCTCCCATGTATACCTTCCTATAGCACTTTCTTTTCCTATTAATATATGTCACACTGTCTTATTTTATGGACTCCCCTGCTTCTCCTCTAGGATACAAACTCCTCCAGAACTACATTTTATTCGGCTTTGAGGGTGGCTCAGAGTAAATGAGGTAACATGCTAAAGACCCAATGCAGTGAGGGCTCATCATAGGTCCTCAATAAATGGCAGTGACCATCACAAGACAGGAACAATGTACTGGTAAATACGTATTCTTGGGACACGGAAAAAGCTAGGCTCAAAACAGGTCTCTGACACTGTAGGACACATGACCCTGGAAGATCAAATTCTCTTGAGCTTTAGGTTCCTTATCTGTAAAATGGGGACAAGGACAACAGGACTTCAGAATTCAATGGGAGAATCTACACCAGGCATCCTCAAACTACAGCTGGAGGGCCACATGCGGCCGCCTAGCACATTTATCCGGCCCGGCCCTCCGGGTAGTTGACACCGCTGCCTGTCACGCTTAGCAGCAGACTAGTCCCGGGCCCACAGTGCGCACTCTCCAACAGTCTGAGGGACAGTGAACTGGCCACCTGTTTAAAAAGTTCGAGCACCCCCAAGATTCTACACAAAGCCTCAGCTCATGGCCTGGCACCTGTAAGCTGTTACATTATCCTTACCACTAGTTAAGAAGTGGCTCCCCAAACCAACTGCATCAGAATCACTTAGGGAACTTGTACAGAGACAGCCTGCAGGAACAGAGCTCAAGAATCTGCATTTTTAGCTCATGCTTTTAATCCTAGCATTCTGGGAGGCTGAGGGGGTAGGATAGCTTGAGCTCAGGAATTTGAGACCAGCCTGAGCAAAGAGCAAGACCCCATCTCTTGTAAATATAGAAAAATTAGCCGGGTGTGGTGGTGCATGATTGTCGTCCCAGCTACTCGGGAAGCTGAGGCAGGAGGATCGCTTGAGCCCAGTAGTTTGAGGTTGCTGTGAGCTAGGCTGAGGGCACGGCACTCTCCCCGGCAACAGAGTGACACTTCTTCCCAGAAAGAAAAAAAAAAAAAATCTGTGTTTTTAAAGGTTCCCCAAGCAACCTGGCGCAGTCAGTGCAGCACAGGTCTGTGGACTGGCTCTAGGTGCCGACAGTTCCGCAGAAACGCTCAGTGTTCGGTGCTCGGGGTCTACAGGTCCCAGACCTGCTGTTGCCTTGGGAAAGTCAACTTTCAAATGGGGATAAAAGGGCGACAACATCGACTCTGCAGTCACAGGACCCGGGGCAGGGTAGATAATCTCGGGAGGACCTAGCCTCCACCTCCGCTGCCCGCAGCTGCTCGCTCACACGCGGGCTGGGCACAGGGCGACCATATTTGCTGGGCTTCTTCCGGCCAGACAAGCCCGCCCTGACTCCCAGCCAGGCGGCTTTCCCTGATCCGGAGGCCGCCGCCGCCGCCGCCGCCAGCCTCAATCCCGCAGGTGCGACGCCCCCAGACCCTGCTTCCCGCCCGGCACGCACGGCGCCCGCAGCCCGGCCCCCAGCTCGCCGCCCTGGCCCCGGCCCCGACTCAGTCTCCCCTCCCCTGGCAGCGCCCGACTCGGGCCTCACCATGGCGGCTCTGCCTCGGGGTCGCGGGCTCCGCTTCCTGGCCCCGCGGCGGGGGCTGAAGGTCGGCCAGCAGGTCAGAGGTCAGAGGAGGTTGCAGAGAGCGCGTGCGCGAGGCCGCACTGAGCATGCGCGTCGTCCCTCTTCCGGGGGGCGGGGCGGTGGTGACGTATCCTCTGTGGGGCGGGGTCGGGGCGGGGCTTGACACTGAGCGGAGCCGGCCGCTGCAGCACCCGCACGGCGCAGGGGCGGACGGGGGACGGCGCTGGGACCCTCCGGCCCGCGAGCTTATCCCGGCGCCAGGAACGAGGGGCGATTTCTGCCCTTGAGTTTGCCAAAATATTTGGGACTAAAACATAAGAGATGAACATAATATGGAGTAGGATGCCAAATTCTCAGGACTATTTAAGAAAACAGGAAACTTCAAGATAGGTTTAATTGCAGATTCCTTCTGTCTGGGAAGCTCATGCCCTCCTTCAAACCTCTGCTCAAATGAGGTCCCCCTAGGCCCCTTATCAACGCTATGACTTGCCTTCCTTTTTCTTTCTTTTCTTTTCGCGACAGGGCCTCACTTCGTCGCCCAGGCTGGAGTACAGTGGAGGCTACTGCAACCTTGAACTCCTGGGCTCCAGCAATCCTTCTGCCTCAGGCTCCCCAATAGTGGGGACTACAGGTGCACACCACCCCACCCCACCATGCCCAGCTTTTTTTTGAGACATAGTCTCACTCTGTTGCCTAGGCTTTAGTGCCGTGGCGTCAGCCTAGCTCACAGCAACCTCAAAGTCCTGGGCTCAAGCGATCCTCCTGCCTCAGCCTCCTGAGTATTTAGGACTACATGCATGCACCACCATGCCTGGCTAATTTTTATTTTTATTTTTTTCATATATATATATTTTTAGTTGTCCAGCTAACAACTGGACAACTATTTTTTTAGCAGAGACAGGGTCTTGCTCTTGCTCAGGCTGGTCTCGAATTCCTGAGCTCAAACCATCTTCTGCCTCGGCCTCCCAGAGTGCTAGGATTACAGGCATGAGCCACCATGCCTGGTCCACCATGCCCAACTTAAAAAATTTTTTTAAAAAATTTTTGTAGAGACGGAGTCTTTCTTTGCTGCTTTCTGTCCTTACAGAATTACCTGTTCTGGATATTTCGCAGAAGGGGAATCGTACAATGTGCAACCTTTTGTGACTGGCTTCTCTCTCCATTTTCAATCCCCTCTGTTCTTTTTCCAAAGCTCTTATCACCTGGTACCATATTACATAATTTATTTTTACATTTATTGTTTATAATCTGTTCCCTCCCACTAGAATGTGGATTCCCAGTGGGCAGGACTTTTTCTTTTCTCCAGTCTTGGACATCAAGCACCTGGAAGGGGATCGGCCACATGGCAGGCATGCAGCAGATGCCTCAGGCTAAGCGCTGGACCACTGCCCTTCTTCCCTCTCCCCCATGGAGGAACTCTCTGAATTCCTCCCCTCCATGCCACGCTGTCCTCCCTCCAGTCTGAAACGTTCTTCTCAACAGCTCTCCCAGGCCTTCAGGTTTTCCTTCTCAGCTCGAATGTCACATTCTCAGACCCCTGAACACCCCCCTGCTTCCCCTCATCCCAGTCACTGCCTTTCACACAATTTTCCTTCTTTATAGCTCTCTCCACACTACCTGCCTGCTCACTTGCACACAGTCTGCTCCCTGCACAACAGGCTGCAACACACTGAAGCTCTTCCCCATCCACTGCAGCAGCTGCCACCTGGAACCCAGCAGCACTCAGCTGAGCAGGCCTTGGGAGCAGATTGAGGATGTGCTGGATGAGGGGACTCCAGGGCCACCCACATGGCTGTCCCTGTACCCTTCCCTTTCCCAACCAGCCCCGTGATCACACAGCACAAGAGTGGCCAGCTTAGAAAAGTTTAATTGCTGAGAACATCCAGGAGATGTGTGGGCCAGTCCCTGTGGGGCTCAACAGCCCCTTTATTGGACCACCAGCTCTGTGATGTCCCCTTCTCCTGGCTGCAAGCCTGGGGAGCAAGGCAACTGGTCCCAGGCCCCTGAGGCTGGTGCTGCTCCAAACAGTCTGGTGGGGGACCAGCCCCCAAGGCGCTTGGTCAGAACTGAGGCAGCAGGCAAGATGGGGTGATGTGTAGGAACTGAAGGTGCTGGACGAAGCCAGCGACCAGCCCAGGACAGGGGAGAGGGCAGGGGAGACAAGGAGCCCAGGGCCTGCCCAGGGACATGCTATCGACCACCCCACGCCCCCACACTCCTGGCTGCACATGCTAGCAGGTAGCTGAGAAGCAGCAGCCAGACCCAGAGGAAGCAGAGGTCGGGTGATCCATGGGAGTGACAGTGGGCCCAGTGGCTACAAAGGTGCCCCGGCCCACAGGAAACCAGGACTCCTGAGATGAGGGGTGCCAGGTTGGAGAGGCATTTTCCAATTTGAGGATGAGATGTGAGGTGTGTAGGAGCACCTGGGAGGTGGCAGCGGCAGGCAGGGCCAGAGGCGGCTGGCAGGCAGGCTAGTCCTGGGATGATAGAACATGGAGTAAGGAGGGCGGGGGAGGGAGGTGGCAGGAGTCTCGGCATGTGCGGGAGGGGTGGGGTGGTGCTGCCTTTGGGGAAGCCAGGCCACTGGCCACTCACCCACTCGTCCTCGTCCACACCTTCGAAGGAGTCCTGGGGGAGCGGGTCCTCCCGGTTCCCTAACTTTGCCACCATGGCATTCAGCAGCTGCAAAGGGGGCAAAAGAAGTGTTGGAAAGGGAATAGGGCTCTCTGGCTCCAAGAACATTGGCACCCCCGCCCCGGGTTTTAACCCCAGCAATGCTGTGAAAAGAGCCATTTTAATTATAGCCCTGACAAAGTTGATGGGTTTTCATTGAAAAAGACACAAAGATGGTGACAGGAGAGTCAGAGACAGACTGTGACATTTGGTACCAGATAAAGGTGCCGCTGTTTGCACACATTGCCTCAAACACTAAAATGTACTCCAGGGTCCAAAAGCACTTGGGCCCAAAACCTCCAGCTTTGGCTGGGTTTGGCCTGGGCAGGGTGGGCTCTCACTGCTTCCCCTGCCCCACTGAGCTCTGGCGTGGCGGGTGTGACATGCTGCTGTTCTCATCCAGGTCGGGGCGGAGGACTCAGGGACGATGGCACAGCCAGCTCCGTCCCATACCTACCTCTTCCTTCTTTTGCTGGTCTGACTTCTCTTCCAGGTACTGCACTGAGGAGGGGGCCCGCCGGGCAGGGGCCTCACGGGGGGCTTGGCTCACTGGGGCAGGGTAAGGACAGGCATCAGAGAGTCCCTGGGTTGGGACTCCTTGGTGCCAGGCCCTAGGAGATTCTGCGGTACAGACCCAAGAGGTGGCATTAACAGCCACTAAGGCCTCTGTTCACAAGGCCTGTCCTGAGCACCAGGGCGTGTGTGTGTGGGGGTGGGAATTTGCCCTCCAGGGACTCAGAGATAGTGTGGACACAGCTACCGCGTCCCTGGGAGTGCCAGGGGTCTCTGTGTGCTGGCAGGAATGGAGACTAGACTTGCGCTTGCTGCCCCTTTCCCACCCCCCACGCCCCTGCTCCCAACCCGGCCCCGCCGTCCACCTGGAGTCATGTCAGGTGGCTGCAGGCTGAGACGCCGGGGCCGCCCATTAGTGCCCCGCAGCCAGGCCTCAGCACTGAGCGCCGGCTCCCAGCTCACGGCTGTGTCTGGGAACACGTCATCCTGGAAGAACTCTTTCTGCAGGGGGAGGAAGGGGCTGTCGTGAGACACTGCCCAGAGGCCCAGGGGCACACTGGTGTCTGTCAGGAGAGGGACATGGCAAGACCTGGGACCCTCCCTCAAGTCTGGGGTTCCCTGAGTTTCAGAGTCTCAGCATAAGGGAGTAGGTGCCCCAACGAATGATGAGTAGGGCAGTTTGGGGCCAGGGTCAGACAGGAGCTGGGAAGGGGGCACTGGAGTCCCTGGCTCCCAACGTCACCCTGACTCGGGGCAGCCGGAAGGCCACGGGCTCCAGGGAGGTCTGGCGCAGCCGCAGGCATCGGGCAAACTCCACTTCCCGCACGTCGCACTCTGTCTTAGGCAGGAGGACGAAGCCCTGTGGAATCGAGGGGACGGAGCTGGGGCTGGAGCCCGGAGCTCGTGGCCGGGCACACAGCATCCCCAGGGAGCCAGCGTTTCTCACTTAGGACCACCAGGACCACAGCCTGTTCCTGCACAGTGACGTGCTAGTAACATTGAACAACTGGCTTTCTGGAGGGAAAAGCCTTGATTTGTAGCTTTTGCCTATTTCCAGAGTAAAAACTCCAGCCATGGCCAATTTCAAGCTACCAACTCAACTCGTGAGCGTATTGTTAGGAGGCGATGTACAATAACGCATCGCATGGCATTGCCACCACACGGGTCCAACAGACGTGCGTGACCGTGACAGCAGAGATAATAGGAAAATCTGATACACTAAGTAGGAAGTGATAAACTATGGATTTATTACCTTGGTTTTTAATATGTTTATGTGTAGATGCAGATTGTGGGTTCATATAGTTTAACTTTTATTATAGTTTATTAATAATGGTTAGTACAACAACTACTCTCAAAACTCCTAGATAATGTCACCACCAGCCTCAGCCCAAGAGGCTGGCCAGCCCCCCCGCAGGCCCCTGCACTGCTCTACATGGCCACAAGAGGGCGGGGAAGCCCGTGGTCCCATCTGGGTCCCGGTGCGGTGGCCTCACCTTGTGGGGGTCAGGAGACGTGAAGCTGTTGCACTCCAGGAAGAAAGGGGCCTCGGGGAGCAGCTCATACAGGAACACCCGGGTGTCGCCCTGAGGAGGTGCAGGGGGGCAATGGCGGTCCAGCTACACCTGCCTTGATCCCACTTCCTCTCGCCTGACAACGCCCACGCCCAGCCCAGCCCACCTTGCCGGTGAGGAGCACCAGGCCGGTGTCTGGGTCGTAGCTGGGCAGCAGGGTCGAGGGGGCCACGTCGAGGCCCAGCACTGCCAAGGGGCCACCTGCCAGGGCGTCGGCCGCGTACAGGAGCAGCTGGCGCTCGCTTCGGCTGCGAAGGAGAGTCGGTGCAGAAGCAGGTCCTTAGAGCTGGAGAGGCGTGGGCAGGCCAGGGACTCCAACGGGGCCCCCACCCTTCTCTGGGCTGCGGAAGAGGCCCAGGCTGGCCCTCGGCACTACCCACCTGGTCGCGGGCAGCAGTGCCCCAACCTGCCCCTCTGCCCCAGCCCCAACCTAGCACAGTCCCGGCCGCAGCTCCATCCCTGGCCACTGCGACTTCTGAGTCTGGCTCTCTCTCCCGACGTCCTGCCTCTCGCCCTCTGCTCCAGCCAGGCTGGGCAGCCTTCCGGCCTTTCCACCCAGACTCGCCTGCCCTCTCCTCCAGGTCTCGCTCAGCGGCCCTTTTGTGACCCAGCTCAGATGACACTTCTCTTGGGAGGCCCTGCCTGGTCCCCCGCAAAGCACCAGATGCCCAACTCTCAGGTCTCTCCAGCTGGCCTGGTTCTGTCTCCTGTGCCTCACCTGGGCTCCTTGTAGCAGGACCTGGTTCTCGTCCCTCTGGGTCCCCCACTGACTCTCTCCTTTCCCACCCAACCACCCACCCAGCTCTCCCTCCAGTCATCCATCTACATCCCCATCCACCATCTCCCCACTCATCTTCTCATTCATCCGTCTATCTACCCACTCAACCATCCAGGGGCAGGGACAGCTTCTGCAAGCCTGAAAGGTGTATGTGTTTTTGGGGAAGGGGACACAGGTGGCTGCTAGAGCCTGGGAATAGTGGTCCCTGAATCCTCACCTGTCAAAGCCAGACACCAGCAGACAGCGACCATCACATACCCAGACAATGCGGGCTCCACGGCCCCCCTCGGGCCCTGGGCCTTCCTGTTGAGATATATCACATGAATCCCAGCCAGAGCCCCCCGAACAAGGTCTGAGAGCCACCCCCAGCCCCTACTCACTCACCTGCAGGGGCTCAGGGCCACTCCGGGGATCGTAGACCCGCACACGCCCATCCTTGCAGATGGTGGCCAGCTGCTGCCCATCAGGACTCCAGGCCAGGCCAAAGATCTGGGGATAGGAGGTGACATGAGAGACAGCCTCTCACTTCATGGCTGTGCCCTGACTCTGCAGCTGTGCTACCTGGTCCTGGTGGCCCTGTAGCTTCAGCCGCTCGGCTCCAGCCTGAAGGTCCCAGATGCGAACAGTGAGGTCATAGGACGAGGAGGCCAGTACGTCGGCTGCCAGTGGATGGAAACGCAGGGAGTAGATCTTCTCTGTGTGGCCTAGGCGAGAGGTGTGGGGTGACAGTGAGCCCTCAGGAGCCACTGCCCACCCATGTCCCCATCCCAGGCCCAGCTGACCTGTGAGTACAGCCTCGGGCGTGGTAAGCACCTTCTCCAGGCCCTCTGGGGGCACCCGCCACAGTCGGATCCTGGCGTCCTCCCCAGCTGCAGAGAGCGACAGCTCATTACTGCTTGGCCCATTCGGGACCCAGGACCCTCCTCAAGCCGGGTGTCCAGCCTCCTTACCCACAGCAAGGCGGTGGGTGTCAAAGGGGTCCCAGGCCAGATCAGTCACCGCTGCCCCGTTCTGCAGCGTGGGCAGCGCCATGTCGGGCAGGCGGCCAGGCTTCCGCAGCTGCGGGAGGTGCCCCCACCCAGCAGCCATCAGTGCCAGGTAGGACAGCCAGTTCCCAGGGCGCACGGGACAAGCAGCGCACCGGGGCCCCCACCCTCTGCAGCAGATGCCCCCACCACTGCGTGGCCCAAGCTCTCTGCCTTAGCCATCTTGTGCTCTGAGCCCAAGTGCCAACCATGAGGCCCTGGAAAGTGAGGGGGTGGCAGTGTGGACTGGTGGGAGGAGCTCAGGCTTGCAGCTCAGGTGGTCTGGGTTTGAATCCCAGCTCCACACTTACACAGCTGTGTGACCTGGGCAGGTCACTAAACCTCTCTGTGCCTCTTCACCCTCATCTGTAAAATGGGGATAAGAGTGGCAGCCCTGGGTGGGGCGGCAAGGAGGATTACAGGACAGGCTGGGCAGGGGTCTGACACACAGTGTGCGCTCAATGGGCTGGCGCGGGTGGCTAACGCCCTCGGCACCCTCGCTGCCTGCAGGGAGCAGAGGGCAGCCCTGGCAGGGTGGTGGCCCTCACCTCGAGCACTGCCACCTGCCCACCGCTGCTGAGCAGGGGCACAGCCACACGCAGCTGATTGGCACAGAAGCCGTCGCTCTCGCCGGGTGTGGTGAGGTTGAGGCCCTTGAGGTTGGTGATGTGGCTGTCTCGGTGCAGAACGGTGCCCTGAGTGTGGCGGAACTTGGAACTGGGGCCTGGAGGTGGTGGACAGGAAGCCTCGTGTGAGGACGCCATGCCGGCCAGCCCTGCACTGAGGCCCAGCTGCCGGAGCCCCTCACCGCAGGCAGGTGATGGGTGCACAGCACGGGCCTGGGAATCACGCCTGGGCACGAGACCCTTGCTCCCCGCCAGGACCCCTGGGGCTCCAGGGGGCTGCTGGGAAACAGTGGTCCCAGCGCCCTCCCATTTTGCAGGTGAGGATCCGAATTCTCAACTCCAGCCCCCAGGGCAGGTGACCCAGCTGGAGCCACAAGTCTGAGGGAGTGGGGGGTGCCCTACATGAGGCCTCCCCTCAGGGTAGAACAAGGCAGGGCTGGGGGGCACAGGGGAGGGTGATGGCAGGGTGGGGTAATTCCCATGGTAGGGGGTGAGCTCCCCATCCGACCTGCTTACCCAGCAGGCTCTGCAGAGACCGCTGGCTAGGGCTGGTCCCGATGCCGCTGGTGCTAGAGCGCGAGGGCCCCAGGCTGGAGGGCGTGGAGGGCGAGGTCAGCGAGCTGGGCGGCGAGGAGAAGCCCTCCTGGGGGGAAGTGCGAGTCAGGGGGCAGGACCCTGGGCATGCTGACCACGGCATGAAGGGACAAGGAGATGCTGGGTGACTCCAGGGCCATCATTGTGTCCCCTCGGGGTTGCAGGACACTCGGCGGGCATGAACTCCCGCTGGGGGCAGGGGATGGGTTGGGGGGGACATAGATGGGAGGCCGGCTGAGCTTCAGGCCCTGGGGACAGCAGGCAGCAGGGCTGGCTCCCCGCCTTGCGGGAGGGTGTTCCCGGCAGGGTAGATCTGCCAGCATTTCAAGAGGAGCCAAAAAATCGAGCTTTGTATGTGAGAAGTCTTGCTTTTTAGGTGTCTGCTCAATTTAGAAAACACTGTTAAATTCCTTTCTGACGCTGCATGTGTTTTCTGTCTCTGTTACCAAGGCCGTTGGGCAGACGAACGCCACAGTGTCCATGGGAGGCGGGGGCAGCCCTGGTACTCACGCTTGGGTCTGTGCCCGGGTCTGCGTCACCCACGGGTGGCTCCTGAGGCTGGGCTTTGTCAGTGGGGGGGTCCACGGCGGGAACCAGGCAGGACGTGAAGCTGGGCCAGGGACAGCAGTCAGGGTTGAGGCTGACCTTCTGCACCTGCGGGGAGGATGGCAGCTGAGGCCATGGGGGCACAAGCCGCCAGGACAGGAGGGAGCCCTGGGATGGAGGATGGACAGAGCAGGGATGGGGACACAGGTAGGCCCAGCTGAGCTGGTGCGCAGCCAGACTGGGGACACGGGGGCTAGTAGAGGCCAGGAACGCCAGATCTTGGCCTACCTGCTGGCTGCTCCCAGCCCACCAGGTGTGGGAGTCGCAGGCAGGCACACAGCCTGCGGTGTCTGGGAACAGGTCCTCGTGGAACTCCACAGCCTGGTGGCAGACAGCAGATGGCTGGTAAGGCCTAGGCCCCCCCACCCTAGGCCCTTGCCCCCTGCTCCCTGCCCCCTCACCTTGCGGGGCACGTGGTAGCTGATGGGTACAATGGCTGTGTCACTCAGCTGCAGGACACGGAGCACCTCGCAGCCCATGACAGCCAGTGCCCGCCGGGGCACGAAGGCTGCCCCCCGCAGCACGCTCTCCAGGACACACTGGGTCACTGTTGAGGACACCACAAGGAGACAGGCAGGGTGGGCAGGGAGAGGGCCGGGGGAGGGGCAGGAGCGGGTGAGACCTACCTGGGCTCAGCGCTGGCTGCTGGGGGGCCACTTCGTAGCAGTACAGCTGACTCTCGCCCTGAAACAGGCCTAGCCTGAGCTCCACTCGCTGCCCGAGCCCTGGCGGCTTGGGTCACCCAGGTCTGGCCTTAGCTCACCCCAACCCTTCCCCAGGACCTGAGCCGCAGAACCCAGTGGAAGTCTGCGGAGGCTCCCACGGGCTGAGCTGAGCCCGAGGTACGCTTCACCTCACTTGCTCAGCAGCACGGCGCCTTGGGGTGAGCACCAGGCTGTGTGTTAGCACTCATGGAGCGCCGCCTGTGTGCTAATGCTGCTCTGTTCTCTGCCTGCTCCCGGGAAGCCAATGTTCCAGGGGAGTCACAGTCACCTCGGCTGTGCCAGTAAAGATGCAGAGGCCCTGGCAGGAGGCTGCTCTCCCGGCCACGGTGGGGCCTGGGCAGCAGCTCGGGCTGCCCTGTTCTCTCAGGGGCACAGCCAGTAAGGGCAGCTGCCCAGGGGTACACTCTGGGTGGTGACACGGGTGGGTTCCAGCTCTGGCTCACCTTTCCTGCCAGCACCAGCAGCCTGGAGTCCGGGTCCAGCAGGGGCACCAGAGACCTGGGGAGAGGGCCAGGTGGCGGTGGCGGGTGAGGGGCAGTGGGAGAGTCACAAGCCCCGTGACCCAGGCAGGAGCTCCAGACAGGTGCCCCAGCGCCCAGGAGCTCTCAGCCCCTCCCACCACATCCAGCCTGGTTGCCGGGACCCTCTGCCTCCTCTCCCTGTGCCGCCAACAGGCCCAAGCTGGCACACACCCACAGCCCAGCAGCTCATCCCCTGGGCCCTCCACCTGTGCACCTGCGTCACTCCAGGACTCACGCTGGGCCTGGGCACGGGGGAGCTCAAGCCGGATCCCATCCCCTGTGATCCTCCAAGAAGACCCCACATGCATGCTAACCCTGTCCCACCTGTCGGCCTAGACACTGGGCCAGCATTGCTGGGGATGGTGACGGGGTCACTGCCAGAACCAGGAGGCCCCCACCCCACCCAGTGCTGCCTACCCAGATCTGCACCAAGTTTCTCAGTGAGCCCATGCTCTGTGGGCCTCAACAATATCTTAGAGACTCAAGAACCCCCCACGCTGACCTGGAACCCTCAAGCCCGAGCCAGAGCTGAGTGCCCAGGAGAAGGGGCCCTTCGGCTGCCGGGCCCCCTGCCTCCTCGGGGCTATGGCGCAGGCCAAGAGGCTGGCACGCTCCTCCCATGCCCTGTCTGTGCCCCAGTTGGAGGCACAACAGGAAGGGTAGGAGCTAGGAACATAGACAGCAGGCTGGGAGCCCCCAGGGCCCCGCCACTCTGCCCATCTCAGCCTCGGCCACTGGCTGTCACTGCCCAGGGACTCACACTGCCCGTCCCAGGCCCTGAAGAGGCCCCTTTTCAGCCCCAGCCGTCTAGGAGCTGCCTTCCTGCTTCTGGGGGAGTGGGGGGGCCCAGAAGAACTCTGACGGACACCTTGTCCCGTTTCTTGCTCCTGGCTTCCTGTCCCTGGGGACCCACAGGCCTGGACCCCCACCCTGATGCTGACACTCGCCCTCAAACAGAACCCCATCCCCACTGTGGTCCTGGCGGTCAGAGGTCACCCAGCTGTGGCAGCTGCCTTTGTCCCTCACCCAGGCAACAAAGGGCCCAGCCCTGCTCCCACGCCATCCCCTGCCGGCCAGCTGCCCCCCACGTCTTCCTGCCCACCTCCCCAACCTGCCAGGAGCCACAGTGGGCTGGGAGTCTGGGTGGGGCCCTGAGTGTCTCCACAACTTCCTGGAGTGCCCTGGGCCGGCCACCTGTGAGTAACACAGGCCCCTAATTACCCTGGGCGGCCAGGGTGAGCCCGACTCAGCACTGCTCTTCTCAGCTTAGCCTGACCACTGCCTGCTGCGGTGGAGCGGGTGGGTGGGGGACAGAGGTACTGTGTGACCTGAGGTGCCCTCCACACCAACACTGGCTCCCAGAAGCTAGCTCCCCTTCAGTAGCTCTAAGAGGGCTTTCACTCACTCATTCATTCATTCACAATCATTCGTTCCTTTGATGAGCTGGTCTGTGCCTGGCCCATGGCTGGACCTGCAGGTATGGCCACAGATGAATGTGACAGACCCCACCCCTGTCCTTAAGTTGGTCACAGCCTGGCACGAGAGGCAGACATAATCCCACAGACAAATGTATGAAGGAAAGGTTCTCTGAGGACATGAAGTGGGGGGCAGGGGACTTGGCCCAGGGCCAGGAGGGACAGAGTGCTCCCTGCAACCCTAAGGTTATGGAGAAATCAAACATGTCACAGGAGAGGGTTCTAAAGTGAGAGCAGCATATGCGAAGGTCCTGTGGCAGGTGGGTACAGGGCCTGTTGGAAGACAGAGGAGGACGATGCACCCGGTAGTCTGGGCAGTGAGGGTGAGGGGATGCTGCTGGGCTGGAAGGGCAGAAGCTGCATGGAAAGGGGCCTGGTGCGGGAGAGGTGAGTTCTGCCTCCAGCAGTCAAGCGACAAAAAGCTAATGGCCTGTTTTGAGCAAAGGGGGATAGAACAGATTGGTACTGGGCAGGGGTCACACTGGCTGCTACGTGGGGACAGGCTGGGAGGAGCAGGAACAGGTGCAGCTCTGGGCAGAGGCTGAGAGCAGGTAGGCTGGGCAGGGGCTCCTGTGGCCCCCTGCTGCCCTGGTGGGGACTGCAGATCAGGCCTGCGGCTTCCATGGTGGCACTGATGGCTTATCTGTGCACTGAACCAGCCTCCTAAAGAAGCCTGGCCTGGCCAGCCTCCCTCACCCCACCCCTTCAGCCCCAGCCAGCCGGCCCACTGACTCAGGCGCTGGGGGTGAGGGGGCAGGAAGCCAGGGAGGGCAGGGCTGGCTCCTCCGACAGGTCAGGCCAGTCTTCCTCGCCTCAGGCGGAGCCATATGGGCAGCTCTGCCAGGCAGGAGCATCCTGCCCGCCACGGCACGGGCAAGGGAATGGGGTCATGGCACCCAGTCCCAAGGGTTGGCCAACAGCTGGCACAGGCCTGACCCCAGGCATCTTTAAGAGAGCCAAACTGGGTCTGGGTCCAGAAGGCTGGGCACGAGCCTGGCCTGGCAGAGGGCCAGTGGTGGTGAGAGCTGGTGCCGGCACCTCCCCCACTATGGCGTGGGGGAAGGGCTCTGACCCTGACCCAGTCATGAGGCCTGCCCAGACGGGAGAACACAGAAGGTCCAGAGTCCAGGTCTGCCCCCAGCCTTCAGCCCAGGCCCTGGAAGTAGAGGACAACTGTGGTACCAATTGGGTGATGTGAGGGGGTTCCAGCTCACAGTGCCAGCTCCAAGGATGGCTGGCTAGGCACAGCAGCTGCCAACCCCTCCCCGGCTTTTCTCTCCAGCCTCTCTCCCCCTTCATGTCCCTTCCCACCAACTCAGACAGCATGTCATTGCCCCTGATCCAAAGCAGTCCAGGTTCTTCATCTTTCCTTGTCATGCAGGCTAGGCTGTTATGACCCTTGGACCTAACCCACACTCCCTAGTCCCCACCCTCCACAGAGGCTGCTGGTTACCCGGTTCTAAGGAGGTGGTAGAAAGGTTGGGCAGACTGGGGAGGGTCCCTAGAAGCTGCCCTTGAGCCTCTGGGTGGATGGGACCTATGTGAGCCCAGGGCACAGGGTCGAGGGGGGTGGACACGTTATGAGAACTGGCCACAGAGGTGAGAGGCAAGAGTCGTCAGAAAGTCCTATCTCTTAGGGAAAGCCAGGCTGGAGGCTCTGGAACCTTCCTCCCTGGCCGCAGGCATCTGTGGATGCTCTTGAGGGCCTCAGAGGAGGACACATGGCCCAAGGAAAGAGGCATAGGAATAGTCTGGCAAGAAGCCACATGGCCCTGATGGCAAACTCAGATGCTTCTGGGGCCAGGCAGGAAACTGGAGTGAAGAGCCTGGCGTGGGACGAGAAGGAGAGGCAGGGACTAGGGTGACCCCTGAGCCTTGGCCAGAGGGAGAAGCTGTCACTCAGCCCCAGGCGAAAGTTCCTGTTTAAGGCAAGCTGGGAAGCCCCGTTTTAATGTGAAATCACCTGACGTTGCAATGTTGGCCATGCCTTCAAAGTTTTAAAAACTCCTAGCACTTAGGGAGGCCAAGGCTGGAAGATGACTTGAGGCCAGGAGTTCCACACTAGCCTGGGCAACATAGTTAGACCCTGTCTCTACAAATAATAATAATAATAATAATTTAAATAGCCAGGCAGGTTAGCACGTGCCTATAGTCCTAGCTACTTGGGAGACTGAGGCAGGAGGATTGCTTTGCTTGAGCCCAGGAGTTTAAGGCTTCAGTGAGCTATGATCATGCCATTGCATTCTAGCCTGGGTGACAGAGCGAAATGCCTCTTTAAAAAACAAAACAGGTCGGGCGCGGTGGCTCACGCCTGTAATCCTAGCACTCTGGGAGGCCAAGGCGGGCAGATTGCTCAAGGTCAGGAGTTCGAGACCAGCCTGAGCAAGAGCGAGACCCCATCTCTACTATAAATACAAAGAAATTAATTGGCCAACTAATATGAATAGAAAAAATTAGCCGGGCATGGTGGCGCATGCCTGTAGTCCCAGCTACTCAGGAGGCTGAGGCAGGAGGATCGCTTGAGCCCAGGAGATTGAGGTTGCTGTGAGCTAGGCTGACGCCACGGCACTCACTCTAGCCTGGGCAACAAAGCGAGACTCTGTCTCAAAAAAACAAAACAAAACAATGGGGGTGGTGTCCTGACCTCCAGACCCCGCCCTCTGCAAAAAAAATTAAAACAAAACAAAACTCTCATGTTGGGCCACACTAAACACCCCAAGGGCCAGGTCCTGTCCAGACGCAGAGGGTCGCAAGCCATGCGCTACAGCTAACCACACTGAGAAACGTGTGGGGGGTGCAGCCCTGCCTGTCCTGGAAGGGGCCCTGTGGGGAGAAGACCCTGAGGAGGGGACGTCAGTAAGGTGACTATTGCAGACGGCCCCTACTTACCCCTGACAATGACTGGACAGAGGCTATCCTGCCTTCCGAAGGCAATTGAGTCCTCCACAGACTATGCAACCCTCCAGTGGTGTGGCCCAAGCTCCTGGGACAAGCCTTCAGGCCCCCTAAAGACTAGAGCTGGCCCTGCCAAAGGCTTTGGCTGCAAGCTGGGCTGGGGGAGGTGTGAGTGTCCCAGGGCTCTCTGGAAGTCGGGAGCTGAGCTGGGTCCCCAAAGGCTCTGAGGCATGACTCTGACCACAAACACGGAGGACAAGGGAGGGAGGCAGAGTGTTTTCCTGGAATCCTCCAAGGCAGGGGATTTTTCTGGACTAATCCAGCCCCTGGCATCCGCCCCTACTGCCCAATCAAGGGCCACTGTCAACTGCAGGCCAGGCCCCACCCACTGACAGTGAGCGCCCCCCATCCTGGACTTGAAGCTGCCGGGCTTGGGCAGACCCTCCCTGCCCTTCCTATCTCAGTCCCTTTGCCTAAGATGTGGGGTGAGGGGCTGCAGGGATGCTCCCTGTCAGGGCTGTCAGGGCTAACAGGACCAGATTTGGCATGAGAGTTTGCACTTAGGAAGCTTTCGAAAAGGCTTTGTGTGGCCTGCTCGGGAGTTCTCTGAAATCGGGATTAACCACCACCAACACGCTGAGGGATTTCACCTAAAAATCTGGATTTCCAGTTCTCTTGAAATCCGCAGCTCTGGCAAGCTGGGGCCGGTCATGAGGCCTGGGCCCTCTCGCCAGCCCCGCTCCCCGACCCCCGCCTCGCCAGGTCTCCGCGGCCCTGGGAGCTGTTTCTCCCGTTTATGTCACCTGCCCCGGCTCCCTCAACAGTCGCTTGGCTGTTACACAAAAAGCAGGACCCCGCCGGCATCACACAGCCAACTAGCGCAGACACACCGGAGCCCGGACTCGAGCCGAGGCCGCGCGAGGTCCCGCCGGCCCAGGTCGGGGGGCTGCGGGGCGAGACTCCGGCCGGCGGAGCGGGGGCGGCCCTCGGCGCGGGAGGGGGCGGCCCCGCCCCGGCCAATGGGGAGACGCCCCGCCCCCGCGCGCAGCGGCCCCGCCCCCTCGGCTCTTAAGGCGCGACCCGCCTCCGGAGAGCCGACTCCGGAGCCCAAGCCCGGGGCGGGGAGACGCGGACACGGCTGTCTCGGGACCCCGGGACCCCGGCCGCCCGGGAAGGACTGAGGCCGCAGCCCGCCCTGCCCGGCTCCCTCCGCTGCAGCCTTCTGGTGAGTCTCTGCGGACGGGACCGGGGCGCCACGGTCAGGCTGTGCACACGCGCCGTTCACGCGCGGACCCCCGCCGCGCGCACACTCACTCGCCGGCGAGACCGCGGGCCCCAGCCCCGCAGTCACCTGGGCCGACGGGGCGCGCGGTGGGCAGGCCCGGCGCGCCTCCTTCCCGGGCCGTCCTGGGGCGCCGGCAGCCCCGCGCCGGCCTGGGTGCGCGCTGCTGTGTACAGTGAGCCGGCAAGGCTGCGAGCAGACAAAATAAACATCCCCCCTTGCTTCCTCCTCCCACGGCTGGGCCCTCCGGCATGACCAGTTTTATGAATCAAACCCCTTTCAGGGGATGGTCAAGCCGTGGTCTTGGGTTACTTCTCCTCCTCGGGTCGGGCAGCCCAGTGCCCCTGTGCAGACGGGCTGCATAGGGTCCTCAGGACCCTTGTCACTCAGCACAGACCAGGGGGCTGCAGATATGCAGCGCTGGGGAGGGGCTGGGGGATGGCTGGTAGGTATCTGATGGCCTATTCTTCCAGGTGGGGGATGCACCTTGGCTGCCAGGGCATTTAGTGCCCGAGGTATCAGGGTGCCCCATCTTTGCCTCTGCCAGGGACAGGGCTTTGCTTGGCCTGCAAACCTAATGGCCTGGAGCCAGCCTAGTCCTTTGTGTCCTGGGCTGGCAGTGCTGGGGCCTGAGGACTGCTGAGGTCCCCTGTGGTCATTGGCAGGCTGGCCGATTGGTGCCAACCATTCTGCCTCACCCCCGGTTCGTTAACGATTACCATGCCAGGGTCGCTGACCGCCTCTCCTGCTAGGGCCCAGGGGTAGAGTCTGCAGTGTGAAAGAAAGAAGAGGTCCTGAGGGTCTAGATGTCCCTCTGCTTAACTTTTGCACCAAGGGCAAGTGAGGCTCTGGAGGCACCAGAACCTAGAGCCCCCCTCCCCAGGCCAAGAGAGAGCCTCCAAGGCAGGAAACTGGACAAAATCTGAAAGGTCCATTCATGCTAGGCTACACTTTGGGTATTGGGGTTATAGAAGGGTGGCCAGGCTGGTGCCCTCTGAGTGGGCTCCATCAGAGCCAGCCCAGTGGGCACTGAAGTCTAGTATGAGCCCAGCTATTAGCAAAGCCCAGCAGAGCTGGAACAGGCTGTGGGGGATGGGAAGCAGTCCCCTGGGTTTACTGTCTTCTCCCAGGGGAGTCAGCCCCAGAGCTTCTGTAAACAGAGTGTCAGAGGCAGGAAGAGGGCTCTGGCAGTGAGCAGCCCAGCTGGAGTCCCTCCAGACGATTATCTAGCCTCTCCTGGGCCCTAGGAGGGAGGATGAGCACGTGCCAGCCTAGGGGCCTGGGCACTGCCTGTCCCCACCTCCCCCAGCCTGCTGCTATTGCCCACTGGAACAGCCACCCTGAGACCTGTGGGTCCAGACGGTCAGATGGGGTGTGGTGGGGGGGACCATTGTCTCAGGGCATTTGTTCAGATGACACTACCCTCTCCACACTCTCTGGAAATGGGGGAGGGAATTTCAACACAAGGAACCCCTCAGAACTGTCCAGGAAGGCCCCTCTAGTAGGCAGCCCTGGGCCAGGTGATGCCCTGGGCAGGAGAGGGGTCCGTAGCTCCTAGTTCCCATTACTGACACCCCCACCAACAGCCCCTGGGGGAGCTGGGACAAGTCCCAAGTAAAGTCAGTCCTTGTGGGGGCTTGTAAGTGGATCCCACCCCAGGGCTGGGCAGCCCCTTTCTCCCGGGCAGCTCCCACCTCAGCAGGCTGGCTGCACAGTCCCACCTCGGTGAGCAGAGGCAAGGCTGCTCACAGTGGCATCCTGGACCATTGGCAGGCCCTGAGCTCGTGGGAAGGGCGGTAAGGCCACCTAACTGGGTTAGTGACCCCTCCTAGAGCCGTCCTCAGCTCTCCTTGTAGTCCCCTCCCTGGGCTGGGGAGCCCAAGGCTCTGTGCTGCCAAGAAAACCAGCTCCCCTCACTGCTGTGGAATTTTCGTGAGTTCTTAGAGAGGGGGGAGGGCACATGGCTGTGTGTGTGTGTGTGTGTGTCCGTGTCCGCCCGCGCAGGAGCACGGCCCAGTGGGCGTGTGTCTGGCGTGGGTGTGTGTGCGTGCGCGTGACTGGGGCAGGGCTGTGTCTTTGGGGCCGGGCAGGGGTGCCTGGGGAGCCTGTGTGTGCTTGGGGAGGGGCGGGGGCTCAGCCTCCTTCCTTTTATCGGTTTCCACATTCCAGAGGCAGCCAGATCGCTTTCCCTCAGCTCCTGGCCCCAGGCCTCCCCGCTTTTCCTCATTCCAGCCCCCCCACAGAAGGCTGGAGGAGGCTCCCTCTGGCCACCTTGGTTTTGGGGGGTGGGGGGGGTAGGCAAGGGGCCAGCTTTTCTCCAAGGTTGGGGACAGCCCCCACCAGACTCCTCCTGGGGAATGCAATAAGGCTCTGACATTCCTCAGAGGCTGCCGGAGAGATTTAATTAAGGAGGGAGTTGGCGTGCACTGGGAAGGGGCTTGGGCAGCCGCTGGGGCCCCTGCTGGCCCTGGGCCCCAAGCCGGGCTGGGCAGTGACAGCCATGTGGGGACATGGTTGTCGCTCAGTGACCAGGAGTCTGCTCTGCCTCCCCAAATCAATCTCACCTGCCTGTTGATCACAGACCCCAGTAAGGGCCAAGAACCCTGGGAGACTGGTGGGGATGAGGCACCCTGCCAGGGCCACTCCCTTCTCAGACCCCTGAGCCCACAAGGCTTGGGGCTGGCAGCCTCCCTTGGTGACTAAGGTGTTATTCTGGCAAGTTCAGGGTTAATTGCAGGGCTAGTGCCTTACTAGATGGGTGCTTAGCCCTGGGTGCGGACAGGGCCCAGGTCTGATGGCATCACACCTGCCGCCTGCCAACAGTGGCATCTGGATTGGCCCATTTCTAGTTGGGCTGCAGCCACCAAATAGCTCCCAGGGCTACAGGTGTCCTCCCCCGACAGGTGGCACCTCTCCTGAGATGGCACGTCCTGCCACCCTGAGGGCTCACTTGAACTGGGGACTGGCCTTAGTCACTGGTCTCCCTGCCCTGGGCTGACAGGTCTGGCAGCTGCCAGGTCACCCATAGTGCCACTGAAGGCATCCACCTGGGGCCAGGCCAGTCCCTGGGTGGAGGGAGGAGGAGGGCCCAGTTCCTGCTCTTCTCTCAGCCCTGCCAGCTGGTCCACACCTGCCCCAGAGCCCAGAGCCCCCTCCCTGGACAGGGAGATGAGCTGACATCCTAACTGTCCCATTTGCATCCCTCTGCTCTGGTGTCCTGAATCCTGGCTAGGCAGAGCACAGCACTCACCCAAGGAGCTTTTCCAAATACAACTCTGCCTGGGCCTTACCCCCAGAAATTCTTACTGAATTGGTCTGGGGGTGGGGCCCAGGGCATCACTATTTTTTAAAAGCTTCCTGGGTGATTCTGATGTGCAGCTCTGGTTGAGCAGCCCCTGGGGGGCTGTGGGGTCACAGGAAGAGATGGAAGCCCAGGGAGGGCCAGTAGCTCAGCTGAGTGGGTGAGGTTGCAAAGTGAGTGTGTGTCAGACTGACTCTTGGCTGCGGCATTGTTATCTGTGGAGTGGACAGAGCTGGCCTGGGACGGTGGATGGAGTAAGACCAAGAGGCTGAGACCAGTGGGGACCCCCAGCTTAATCACTAGCCAGGGCATGGCCTCCCCACCTGGAGAGAAGGCATACCCAGAGCAGCTTCCGAGGAAGCTGAGGCCCTGCCCCCTCTGTGAGGGCCTGGACTGAGACCCCTGACTTCTCTGCCCTGCTGGGCCAGGGACTGCTACGTCCCAGGGAAAGGAGATGGGGCAGACCCAGCCCAGGCCCTGAGCCTCCTCGGACACGTCAGCGAAACCGGAGCCAGCCGTCCTGGCCGCCGGCATGGTCCCGCCTGCCTGGAGGGGGTTGGCAGACTCCCGGGGCTGGGCCCCTGCCAGGCCTGGCTGGCCGCGCGGAGCAGATCGCAGAGCCCAGGCGGGCCAGCCCTGGGAGCCAGGCCCCGAGCGCAGGTCAGCTCTGCAGCACCCGCGCCTGCAGGGGAGGGGCTGTCTGTCCAAGCACATCTCCCTCCTGCCCGGCACACAGCCTTCCCAAGGAGCAGTGAGAGGCACCAGCCCCAGGTCTGGTGTGGACACCCGGGTCCTGCCCCTGCCACGCCACCACCGGCCCATCCGTGCCTGACCCCAGGCGTGTGTGTAAGTGGGTGCCCACAAGTGTGTCACACACTCAAGGGTGGTAGGTCCTCCTGAGAGTTGACATCGCAAATACCCAGTTTTCCTTACTCATAGGGCTCCTCCCTGAGGTCACATGCTGAAGGGGGCTCACCAAGGGACAGCTCACCCCTCCATACCCCCGACTTCCCCCCCCTCAGAAGGCAGAGGGCAGCCTCAGTGCAGAGGCCTTGACCCTGGGCCAGGGGCCTCCAGTCCACATGAGGCTGGTACAAAGCCCCTCCCACCGAGACATCCTGACCCTCAAGGAAGGCAGGGCTTGGGTTTTATGGGTGACACTCCAGCAGCTACTGTTTACTGACCACTTAGCATGTGCTCCGAGTACAAACCAAACCACCCTGAGAAACAGCAGCAATGATAAGCCCCCACTGCACAAAGGGGAGCTGGCAGGGGGTGGTGGGCAGGCTGTGAACCCTGGTGGTCGGACCCTGACACCCTGTCCCAGCTACTGCCCTGGAGGCAGCAAGGCCTGACCGTAGCACCTGCGTCCTGCCTCTCTCCTCCACACCAGGGACTGAGGAGCCCAGGAGGAAGAGGGAGACCCTGCACCTTCACTCTTGCCCTCTCCTCTGCCTCCTGTGCCCCTGAATCCCAAGGCTGCCTCCAGAACTCTCCCTGCACCCTTGGCAGAGAAAAAGGTCTCACCTCCTGCCCTGGCTTAACAGATCACAGTATCAAAGCCAGGCCCCTTGTCCTGCCAGAGCTGCTGTGATCATGGGCAGTGCAGGGCACAGCAACCCCAGCGATGGCCTCCAATGAGACCCCACACCCCCACCGTGTGCACACACACACCAAGCATGCCCAGACTGGTGGGATGTCTCCCAGGACTTCTTTTTTTTTTTTTGAGACAGAGTGTCACTTTGTTGCCCAGGCCAGAGTGAGTGCCTTGGCATCAGCCTAGCTCACAGCAACCTCAAACTCCTGGGCTCAAGCGATCCTACTGCCTCAGCCTCCCGAGTAGCTGGGACTACAGGCATGTGCCACCATGCCCGGCTAATTTTTTCTATATATATTAGTTGGCCAATTAATTTCTATTTATAGTAGAGATGGGGTCTCGCTCTTGCTCAGACTGGTCTCGAACTCTTGACCTCGAGCAATCTGCCTGCCTCGGCCTCCCAGAGTGCTAGGATTACAGGCATGAGCCACTGCGCCTGGCCCCCAGGACTTCTTAAAAGAACTTCCTCATTAAATACAAACAGAACAACAAAACACCACAACTCCAGAGGGAGAAGGGGTTAGGACTGCTTACGCCAACTCTGCAGGTGGGAAACTGAGGCCCAGTTGAGAGAGGACTTGGGAGTCTATTTAGGGGCCGAATTCAGGCCTCTGTCTCCTGCTACCCAGTCACCTGTCCCCTCCCTGGTCAGCCTCTGCCCTCTCTGGGTTCATTCTCGGGGCTGTCTGATGTCTTGGTGCCAGGACCCATGGCAGAGCCCCCCTGAGCTGCCTGCCCGTGGCTGCAAACTCTGGGGCTTTCCATAGCCCCTGCGCTGGCTCCCTGCTTCCTCACCTTGCTGGGTGGGGTAGAGTCAGCGCTCAGGTGGAAAAGCTCACCCCTGCATCTTGGGGGGCAGGAGGCAGGTTCACTGCTGCCTGCCGGGGTCTCCTCAGCCCAGGACCCCCGTCCCTTTCCCCACCCACTCAGATGTGCGTTGTTTCTGAGTTTCCTACCTGTCAGCCATCTTGCCGCCCACTGCAGACAGACCCACAGGGTCCCTCCCTGCTTCTAGTGACTTTGCTGATTAAAGGCCCAACAGATCATGAAGCCCAGCGCCGTCCCCCTCCCCAGTGCAGTGGTCAGCATCCCCCAGCACATGCCCCAGGCCCCTGTGGGCCAGCCTGGACACCCAGCCTATCCGTGCAAAGTGCGCCACATGCGTTCTGCCCCTGCAGCCCTGACACGTCCCAGATGCGCAGATGAAGAAGCCGAGGTGCTGAGAGTAAAGCGGCTGCCTGCAGCCTCACAGCTTGGACACCTCCAAGCCCAGGCTGCCTGCCTGGAGTGAGAGCTCTCAACTATGACCTTCTGCCAGGCCCACGAGGAGCTGAGGCCACAGTGGAGGCCAGGCTGGCCACGTGCAGGGCCCCCTCCCACCCTGGAGCCTGGCTGCTCCTTTCTTGACCCCAGTCTGGCCCTGCTGGGAGGGCTGATTCAAGGGGAGGTGGCTTCACCCCCCACGTGGATGGGGGTGGGTGGGGGTCACTCACAGCCCACATCTGGAGGCCAGGCCGCACCCCTGTCCTCTGAGTCAGTGAGGGTGGAGCAGGTCCCATGGGGGAGCAAGGGGGTGGGCCCAAGGGCCTTAGGTCATCAGACCCCATGGGGTGGTGCCAGCAGGGCCAGAGACACACAAGTTTGGTTTGGTATACCAGCTTCATCTGATGCCCGAGGGAAGGCCCTGTCCAGCTGTTCACTTAGCAGAGATGAGCTAAGTGGGCTCTGGAGACCCCTGAAGCAAAGGCAAATAGGGTCTGGCCTAGGGAGGTAAGAGTGGGGCCTGAGGGGGGCCCCCCACTGGCCTCTGAAGGGTGTTCATTACTCATGGGTGAGGGGTTGGAGGCTCCTGGGGGAGACTGCCCCACTAAGGGATGTGGCCAGTGGGAAGGGCCTGCAGGGACCCTCTCACCTCTGGTTCTTGTCAGGCACCTGGGGGACAAGGCCTCCTCCCTTCACCTTTGGCTGGCCCCAGACCTCAGTGGCCACTTCACCAGTGACTTATCTAATCTGTCCTGGACCACCTGCCCCTCCTCCTTACATTCCAGGAGCCCATAAATGGGTCCCTCCCCCAGCCTGGGGCAGAGGCAGACTGGGTGGGGGGTCGTGTTACCTAGGCTGGCCAGTGTGGGGGAAGTGGGGGAAGGGGAAGCTGGCCCAGCACAAAAGGCCCTTGTGCAGGCAGGTGCCTGAAGGGGGAGGGGTGCTGCCAGCCCCTGTGGAGGACACCTCCCAGGAACAGGCTGGCATCCCACTGGAGGGGGCGCCAAAGGTGAGGGCTGATCCTGGGTATGGCCCCCAGGAGCCACAGGGGAGAGCTGTGGACCCCCCTCGTCTTGGCAGTGCCAGCTGAGAGCTGAGCCCAGGGTGGCTGGTGGGGCCCCCACCCCTGCTGCCTCTGGAGGCCGTGGACTTCATCACAGGCGGCAGGATCTGGGCTCCAGCTCAGACTTGCTGGCTCGGCAATGGATACCTCCACAGCCCCACTTTCTCCCATCACCTGGGAGTGATGAGAATAGCTTCTCCGGAAGTGGCTGCTGGGGGGACGGAGGTGACTGTAAATGTGTAGTGGTTGCTGGCATGTGGGAGGGACTTGGCACTGCTGCTGCTCCTCTGTCTCAGGCACCTAGCCCAGGGCACAGCCCAGGAAGTACAAGATGAAAGAACCTGCAGAGCTTTTACAGGCCTGGCACTGCCTGTGGGACCACCATGTAACCAGTGTCCTGTCACCTGAGCCCTGGGGACTCTCACCTCTAGCTCTGTCATCAGCCTCAGAGGCAGGGGACCTGAAAGGAGGGTTCCTGCCTCCCTGATCCACACCCCTCCGACAGGAGACACCTGCCAATGGCTGTAGCTAGTCTCTGCCCCCTCCTTCAGGAACCTTCCTGCTGGCCACATCCTGGTGAGTCTGCAGCCCCCATCCTGGGCAGGTCTGACTTCACAAGTGGAAAAACACCGATCCCATAGTTTCCATGTGAAGTCTTCCCGCTGTGGTCTCCCCTCGTTTGGAGGAGGGAGGGCCGTGGAGCGTGGCGGCTGGGGCCGGCAGCCGGGGCAGCCAGCTTCTCTGCGTACGCGCCTGGCCGCCCCGTCTCTCCCCGGCGCTGCAGGGAGGGGCTGCCACTCCAGGATCCGTAGTTCTCTCTCTTTCCCTACCACCGTGCCAAGGAATGGTGGAGGGACTGGCTACAGAGGCAGAGGCAGGAGCGCCTGGGGTTCTGGAGGAGGGAGCACTTGCTGGGCATCAGCCTGCTGAATGCTTGTGACAGCCAACATCATACAGATAAAGTCACATAGCAAGAGAGTGACGGGGCTGGGTCAGGAGCTGGGCGGCTGCTCTGGGGCCCTGACTTATACCTACTGGGCTGTCTTGCACTTGGTGGGGGAAGTGATGAATTCCGTCTGGTCCCCTGACTCAGTCTCATCTTGGCCTCCTCTCTGCCCCCAGGGACAGAAGATGCCCTCCAGGATCCCCCTGCCACCACCGCCCCTGCTGCTGCTGCTGCTGCTGCTGCTGGCCCTGGGACCCAGGGTGCAGGGCTGCCCGTCCGGTTGCCAGTGCAGCCAGCCACAGACAGTCTTCTGCACCGCCCGCCAAGGGACCACGGTGCCCCGAGACGTGCCACCCGACACAGTGGGTCTGTACGTCTTCGAGAACGGCATCACCACGCTTGACGCGGGCAGCTTTGCTGGACTGCTGAGCCTGCAGCTCCTGGACCTGTCACAGAACCAGATCGCCAGCCTGCCCGGTGGGGTCTTCCAGCCACTCGCCAACCTCAGTAATCTGGACCTGACCGCCAACAGGCTGCACGAGATCACCAACGAGACCTTCCGTGGCCTGCGGCGCCTTGAGCGCCTCTACCTGGGCAAAAACCGCATCCGCCACATCCAGCCCGGCGCCTTCGACACACTCGACCGCCTCCTGGAGCTCAAGCTGCAGGACAACGAGCTGCAGGCGCTGCCCCCACTACGCCTGCCGCGCCTGCTGCTGCTAGACCTCAGCCGCAACAGCCTCCCGGCCCTGGAGCCCGGCGTCCTGGAGACCGCCAACGTGGAGGCGCTGCGGCTGGCTGGCCTGGGGCTGCAGCAGCTGGATGAGGGGCTCTTCAGCAGCCTGCGCAACCTCCACGACCTGGACGTGTCCGACAACCAGCTGGAACAGGTGCCGCCCGTGATCCGAGGCCTGCAGGGCCTGACGCGCCTGCGGCTGGCTGGGAACACCCGCATCGCCCAGCTGCGGCCCGACGACCTGGCCGGCCTGGCCACCCTGCAGGAGCTGGACCTGAGCAACCTGAGCCTGCAGGCCCTGCCCAGCGACCTCTCCAGCCTCTTCCCGCGCCTGCGGCTCCTGGCAGCTGCCCGCAACCCCTTCAACTGCGTGTGCCCCTTGAGCTGGTTTGGCCCCTGGGTGCGCGAGAGCCGTGTCACGCTGGCCAGCCCTGAGGAGACACGCTGCCACTTCCCGCCTAAGAACGCTGGCCGGCTGCTCCTGGAGCTCGACTATGCTGACTTTGGCTGCCCAGCCACCACCACCACCACGGCCATGGTGCCCACCACGAGGCCCGAGGTGCGGGAGCCCACCCCCTCGCCGTCTAGTTTGGCTCCCACCTGGCCCAGTCCCACGGAGCCAGCCACTGAGGCCCCCAGCCCGCCATCCACTGCGCCACCAACTGTGGCACCTGTCCCTCAGCCCCAGGACTGCCCTCCATCCACCTGCCTCAATGGGGGCACCTGCCACCTGGGGGTGCGGCGCCACCTGGAGTGCCTGTGCCCTAAGGGCTTCACGGGCCTATACTGTGAGAGCCAGGTGGAGCAGGGGACGCGGCCCAGTCCCACGCCAGCCACCCCCAGGCCACCTCGGCCCCTACCCCTTGGCATCGAGCCAGTGAGCCCCACCTCCCTGCGTGTGGGGCTGCAGCGCTACCTGCAGGGCAGCACCGTGCAGCTCAGGAGCCTCCGCCTCACCTACAGGAACCTGTCAGGCCCTGACAAGCGGCTGGTGACACTGCGGCTGCCCGCCTCACTTGCGGAGTACACTGTCACCCAACTGCGGCCCAATGCCACCTACTCCATCTGTGTCGTGCTCCTGGGGCCCGGGCGGGTACCCGAGGGTGAGGAGGCCTGTGGGGAGGCCCGAACCCCCCCAGCCGTCCGCTCCAACCACGCCCCAGTCACCCAGGCCCGCGAGGGCAACCTGCCACTCCTCATCGCACCTGCCCTGGCCGCGGTGCTCCTGGCTGCCCTGGCCGGGGCAGGAGCGGCCTACTGTGTGCGGCGGGGGCGGGCTGTGGCAGCAGTGGCTGAGGACAAAGGGCAGGTGGGGCCGGGGGCTGGGCCCCTGGAACTGGAGGGGGTGAAGGCCCCCTTGGAGCCAGGCCCGAAGGCACCTGAGAGCGGCGGGGAGGCCCTGCCCAGCGGGCCTGAGTGCGAGGTGCCCCTCATGGGCTACCCAGGGCCTGGCCTCCAGGGGCCCCTCCACGCCAAGCCCTATGTCTAAGCCTGGGAGAGATGCGCAGCCTGGGGGCCGGGCTCTCGCCACAGAGCCGGCCAGTGCCCTCCTGCTGCCACCACAAGGAAGTTCTCAGTCCCTACAGTGGGACACATGCAGGCTGAGGCTGTGTGACGACCAGTCCCTGCCCCTCTCTGGACCTCAGTGTCACCTGTAAGATGCTGTGACCCAGGAATGCCTGCGAGGATGGCGCCAGCCCAGCCCTCTGCAACGTGCCATCCCTGGGGCGGGCGCAGTGGGTCCTGCCGTGTGCTGGTAACACAGGCCAGGGCCCTGCGGGGCTCCCTCAGCCCAAGGGGACTCTGGGTCAGTGAAGGAACCCCCAGAGCGAGAGCAGCAGCGGGGGCGCGCTGGGGGACAGGCCGTGTGGCTCAAGCCTCGGCCCTAGGAAGCGAAGGAACAAAAGAAACTGGAAAGGAAGATGCTTTAAGAGCGAGCTTTGCTTTTGTTGTTTTGTTTTTAAAAGTATATTTATAAGAGATCCTTTCCCATTTATGCTGGGAAAGTGTTTTTCAAACTCAGAGACAAGGATTTTGCTTTTTGTAAGACAAATGGTGATATGAAGGCCTTTTGTAAGAAAAATAAAAAACACAATGAAATGAGTATGTTCCTCAGGCTCAGCCCCAGGGCATAGGGCTGGAGGGGCCGTGGAGGGACAAGCTGGCGGCTGGCCCCTGCCCAGCATCCCCTCTGCTCAGGGGCTGCTGTTCAGTGCTGTGCCCAGGAGGGCGGCCTTGCCAGGTGTCCTGACCTGGGCAGTGTCCACTGCAGCCCGACTGAGGCCCAGAGCTACCTACAGTCACCCCACCCAGGCCCAGCCTCCTGCCAGCAGGCGCTGCGGTGCCTGCTTGAGGCAGGGACAACAGGGTCCCAGGGAGGTCAGAGCTGCCTCAGGGCGGGTCTGACAGGCAAGTCGCTGCCTGCCTTCCTCTAGGGAGGGGCGCTTTGAGCTGCCTCATTCCAGGCCTCATGGATGGTCCAGGGGCCAGGCGGTCCCCGCCGTAGAGTGTGGTGGCAGGAGAGGAAGCACAGGTCGCCCAAGGCACGGACCCTGCCTGATGGGTAGGTGGCCAGGCAGCCACAGGGACAGACCAGAGGGCTGAGGCTGGCTTGCAGATGGTGTCAGGCTTGGTGGCCTCAGGATGCCCCTTCACCCCCTGCAGTAGGGATATGCCTAGGCTTTCTGGAAACCCAGGAAGTGGGAGTGTTTTCCAGGAAGGCTGCAGGCTGAGGTGGGAGGATGGAGCTTGGGGGCTGCGAGAGCAACGCAGCACCTTTTCCTGTTACTCTCAGGGGGGTGGCCTGGGAGGGATGAGCCAGCACCTTGCTCACGGCAAGTGGGGACAGCACCCCAACATCTGCTTGCGGGCCTGAGATGAGGATGCCAGCAAGCGAGAAGAGGGCTGTGCAGAGGCCCAGCTAATGCCGGAGTGAATCTCCTGGAGGCCCCATGCCAATGTCCTTCCATGGGTCACGGCCCGGCCGCTGGCCTCAGCCCTGGCGGGAGGGCGGCAGCCCCGCCAGGCCTGGAGAACAGGCCCTGTGGCTCGGCTCAGGGTGTTGATGTCAGCGCCGAGTCAGGCGCAGCCACGCGAGGCTCTGGATTCAATTAGCGGCTGCTGAGGGCTGTGGCACGAGGAGGGAGGAGGCGGGCGGTGGGTCGTGGCGGGCAGTGGGTGGTGGCAGTGGGCCTGGGTGGGGCCCCTTCCTCCTGAGGCGGCGGCGGCCCAGGTGGATTTCCTGTAGGCCTGGGTCCCATTAGGGGAGCGGCCAGCGAGCCCTGCCCCCTCGGCAGCCTCCTCAAAGGGGCCTTTGTGGGCCTGTGGGCCTGGGCTGGACACGGCTGCTGCCGAGTAAATGTTTTCGCTGCAAAGCAAACCTGGTCTGGTGGGACAGTGGGGCAGGGGGTGGGTGGGAGGACCCAAAGAAAGAAAGAGCCAGGGAAAGGTATTTGGAGTGTCCCGTCAGAGCAGTGGCTGGAGGAGGGGCAGCCCGGGCCAAAGGGGGACCAGGCCAAAGTGCAGCTCACACCCAGGACAATCCCACGACTGCGGGCCAAGGACCAGGGTCGGCAGTGGGATGTGCTCGCCCCCGTCACCAGGTCCTGACTGCGGCAGGCCCCTGCCGTTCAGGCGACTCTCAGTTCATGCCCCAAACTCCCTCTTCAGAAGAGGCACAGCCTTGGAGAGACGAGATGGCAGCTTGTGCATAGCAAGTGGGGACAGGACCCAAACATCTGCTCACGGGCCCAGGATGAGGTTGCCAGCCATGCAGGAGGGCTTGGGGCCCCGTTGTGAGCCACAGAAGCAACTGGCCCTGTGGCACGGGGAACCAGGGGGGTGGGGGTGGGAGGGGCGTAGTACAGCACCCTCACACACTCACGTCCCTCTCACTCACACCCATGTGTGTAGCACCTGACACAGGACGTGTCTCTGAACCTCCTAGACCAGAGCACAAGCTGTTCCTTCAGCACCAGGCTCTGCTGGTCCCTCTGGTTATCCCTCCACCTCCCCCCTGTACCAAGCAGGGGGAGCAGGCACATGAAGTGGGGACAGCCCACTGTGGACCAGCTGCCTAAGCCCTGCTTCACAGGTAGGACCCCAACACGCTGAGGCTGGCCTGGCCCTGGCGCTCCCCATTTAGGCACGCCTCCTCCCGGACACTCCTCAAGTGAGGGGGGAGGCCCCTAGGAGAGGACAAGGAGGGGGATGGGGCACAAGCTTGACCCCGGACCCCCTGACCCCCTGTAGCTCTCTTACGAGCTCACACTGTTCTGCCCAAACCAAGATGGAAAATCTGTAAAACGGAAGAATTGAGGGTGGTGGAGCATACGCCGTTGCCAAGCTCCCGTCGGCTGTGTCCACAGCTGACACCGCACACTTTCCATCTTCCGTCCAGATTCCCTCATGGCCCCAGCACCCCGGGCAGGCAGTGAGTGGGGCTCTGGCTTCCCAGGCACCCTGGGGTACAGGGGACCCACCCTCTCTCAGAACAGCCTGGAGGGCGGCACACACCCTTGGTGTCACCAGCTTTGTGGGGGCTGGAGAGTCCCGGCTCCCTTGCCAATGGTGCCAGCCTGGTGGGGCAGGGGCCAGAGCTGGAGGACACTGGCCTGGCCGCCCATCTGGGAGTGATTTGAGAAATTCCAGTCCTCGCTGGTCCTTCGAGGCTATTCTTAACTGCTGTAATTACAGGGTCAGCCTTGGCCGGTGGCACCATGGGGTCTGGGCATCGTTTCCTCCTCCAGGGGCCACACTGGGGTTGGGCAGGGGATGCTTGTGTGTGGGGGGGTGGAGAATCCTGTCCCTGGGGGTGGAGTCTAGAAGGCAGGAAGTGGTGGGCGGAAGAGCACTTGATCGCTGGTCCCTGCCCGCCAACGCCTCTGCTGGGGTCCCTGCAGGGAAGGGGCCGTCTGGCTGGGGAAGGCCTGGAGAGTAGGATGCCAGGGCAGTCTCAGGCTGGCGATGGAGGCAGGGGACAGACACTGGACATGGAGCCTGGTGGCCCAGGAGCTCCGATTCCTCCTGGGCAGGGCCGGTCCTGCTGGCTCCTCTGAGTCCCCAGGGCCCAGAGCAGGCAGGAGGCTGAGGCCACTGTGTCTCACTCTCTCACTCCCTCGTGGCTTTAAGGAAGGCACTGAGTGTTGCTCAGCCTCGTCTCCCTCATCTGTAAAATGGGCTTTACCAGCTTCTCAGCCCCTCCCTGGTATGAGAGGATAGGAGGGAGGGTCACCGTCACCCTGACCGCTACCCCTCCTCTGGGGGCTGTCAGCCAGGGGCAGCCCCTGGCAGCAGTTCTGCACTCAGGTGGGGGCTCTTCTGGAGGGTCCCAGGAAGACCCTGCAGCCTTCCTTGGCCCAGACACACCACCCTTGCTGCTCCCGGGGCTTGGGCAGGTTGCTGCCCTCTGTGACTCGTTTCTTCAGTTGTGAAATGGAAGCAGGGGCTGGACAAGCCAGCCAAGGACCCAACAAACACTCCCAGACCCCCTACCTGGGACAGTCCCACAGGCCCCTCCATGAGCCACGACCGACACAAGCTGAGGGTACAGAACAGGGACCAGTCCCTGCCTCCTCCCCTGGCCCCGCCTGGCTCGGTCTCTGAACCTCCCCGAGTCTCAGTTTGCTCAGCTGTGATGTGAGTGGTCACACGGACTGAATGGATGGGTCACTCATAAACACTCGCCAGGGGCCTGCTGGCGCCTGGCTCCCGAGCTGCGGTGCACCAAAGCCACCCCTGCACAGAGCTGTCTCGCTGGGCACAGCCGCGAACCCTCTCTACACGATTCCGGAGCGGATGGAAGGATGACGTGTACTTGGACCCCCAGGCTGCCTGGGCACCAGTCCCACTGGGGGACAGACCCCAGGAAGACCAGGAACAGCCACGTGACTGGTGCTGAGCAGGCCTCATAAACCACCACAGAGTTCCAGGCGCACCTGCACCTGCATGCCTGCCAGTCTGTCCCGATACTGCCCCAGGTCCACCTGCACGGTCCTTCCTGTCAGAGTCTCGGGCCGCCTTGGGCCCTGAGCCCCACCAAGATGTCCATAGCAAAATCCAGTACATTCCTGCACCTCCCAATGACACCCTCTCCCCAATGCCAAAACACACTTGCGCTGACCCAGCCATGAAGCCTGCCGTGACCAAGGGCCCACTCCACTGCCAGGGACCGGGCCGGCACCTTGGCACCTGCTACTGGCGCAGCCTGGGAGCGCCTGGAGTACAGAACGGGTTTCCTTTTTTTTTTTTTGAGACAGAGTCTCACTTTATTGCCCAGGCTAGAGTGAGTGCCATGGCGTCAGCCTAGCTCACAGCAACCTCAAACTCCTGGGCTCAAGCAATCCTGCTGCCTCAGCCTCCCAAGTAGCTGGGACTACAGGCATGTGCCACCATGCCCGGCTAATTTTTTCTATATATATATTAGTTGGCCAATTAATTTCTTTCTATTTATAGTAGAGATGGGGTCTCGCTCTTGCTCAGGCTGGTCTCGAACTCCTGAGCTCAAAGGATCCGCCCACCTCAGCCTCCCAGAGAGCTAGGATTACAGGCGTGAGCCACCGCGCCCGGCTAGAGCGGGTTTCCTTTGCAGAGACCTTCACAGCCCGCTCACTCGGGTGGTTGGCCCGCTTCGCCGAGCCCGCAGCACCCGTCCATCAGGCCTAGACTCGGGACACCATCTGGGCCCTCGGCCCACTGTCCCACCCGACTGGCCGCAACTCCTACCCGGGCGAGGTGTCCAAGGTGAGGGAGGCCAGGGCACTGGAGAACAGCCGGGTGTCCCAGAGCTTTACTTCACGCTCACGCATCTGCGGGGAGGGCAAGAGAGAGGCTCAGAGGGGCCTGTCCCTCAGCCCACCCCACAGCCCCCAGGGAACCCAGCGTCAGAGGGCGCAGCCTGACAAGAGGGCACTTGCCTCACAGCAGAGCTTGGAGTGGGGGACAGTCACACCAGGGAGGGAGAGTTTGGGTTTTCATGTCCTGCCCCTTTAAGAACCCTTAGGTGACAAGGGACAAGGGGTGGTTCCCTCAGTGGACTCTGATCCCTATGGGGCCACCATGGCTCCCAGGGTCAGGCTTAGCTCTTGCAAATGGAATCTGTCAGTTTTCAGCAGCCCTTGGTCCCCTGGGGCTCTGAGACCCGGCTGCACGGCCAGGCCGTATATGGACAGGCCTGGAACAGGCCCTCAGTCCCCCGCCTCCCAGTGGCCTCACCCCGCCTCTTAGGGCAGGAGTTCAAAGGGCTGGACAGGTCCCCACCTGGCTGTGCCCTGCTCATCTGGGAGGAACTCCCTACCTGGTTGAATCCAGTGGACACAAGATGCTCCTGGGTGTCCGTCCATGCCAGCCGGCTGTCCCTGCTGTTCTCATGGGCCTGTGTGCTCTGCAGGACACAAGACGAGGAACTAAGCCACCAGGAGCCCCCGCTGGGGGTTGAGGGTCCCTAGAGTGGACCTGAGCCCGGAAGTTCTGCTGCCCACCAGTCCCTCCTCCTAAGAGGGCCAGGTGCGGCCTCGTTTACCACCAGGCCCCCTGCCCCAGTGCTGGGGGGCTAAGGGCACCAGCACTCTCTTGCCTCTGCAGGTGCCCAGAGGAGGCGCTTGGCTGAGGGTCCCCATGCCCAGGCTTTGGAACCCAAGAGCTGAGTGACCCTGGGGGCCCCACACCCTCCAGTAACCTCATTTTTCTCACTTGTGTCCGGGGCTCACGTTGCCCATGCCACCTACTCCTGGGGCTGTCGCCATGTGGAAAGACAGGGCCAGCTGTGCACACCCAGGGAGGGTGAGGATTGCCGCTGCCTCCTGAGCAGGAAGCAGGGCTGGGGCCAAGCTCAGGAACGTCCCAGAGAGGGCAGAGCAGTGCCCATCAGCTCTCCTGCGGCGCTGGAGCTGCCAGCAGGAAGATTCCCAACCCCGGGGAGGAGAGGGAAGTTCACATGGCAGGCGGGGCCCTGTCCCCCGGGCCCTGGCAGGGGGGAGTTGAGGGGGCTGGAGGAAATGCACACAGCTCCCTCCCGGCCACCCCGGCCCCTGGAGCCTGAGATGGAGGACCCTGTTTCCAAAAATAGCTCACCCCAAACCGTGGCCAGCTTCCTCCAAGCTTCCCACGATCTCCTTGGGAATGAATGAGGGAGGGAAGCAGCCGCGAGGAGCTGGCCCGGCGCCCCCTCCCCAGCCTGCACAGGCCGACCCCAGCGTGGGAGACCATCGGAAACATGCTCCGTGTTGTGTCCTTCAAGGGCTTTTCTCCCTTCCCACCAGGCAGCAGCCGGCACAGGAAGTCAGGGTTGGAGCCTGAGAACCAGCGCCCCACACTCTTCTCTCCACGTAAGAGGGGCTGCAGGGTCACAGCAAGAGCCAGGCTTCTGGCCAGACCTGCCCTCAACACCCGAGAGTGTGTCAGAAGTGTCATTTTCCAGCTCTCGCCCTCTCATCGGTGTGCAAATATTACTGGTGTGAGCAGCAAACCAGACGGCTCCCAACATGTCCACACGTCATTCACTCATTCAACAAACATGCCAGGGCCCCAGCCCTCGCAAGCCAGGAGCCGGGCTAAGAGCTGGCAGTGGGCCGGACAGTTCTCAGATGAAGTGTTGGGTACTGGGGGAAGCAGTACTGCTCCTTCATTTGTTCTCTCAGAATACAGATATACGAGCCACACACTGCGCTAGGCACTGGGGACACAGGAACAAAACATAAAATGTCCCCAAGCCCATGGAATATGCACGTTGAGGAGGCGCATGTGGGCCAAACAGGAACACTGTGTCATGGCGCATTATTGCAAGTGCCATGAAGGAGCAGTGCGGAGGTGACGGGAGCAAGCTTCGGAGTCGGGCTGGGCTGCCTAAGCGAACACCCAGCCCAACTGTCCCAGGCCCCATCCCAGGATGAGCCCTCAACACCTCTGTGCCTCAGTCGCCCTGTCTGTGAAAAGCACCACAACAGGACCTACTTTTGAGGACTGCTGCAGGAGCGTGAACACATGCAAAGCGCTCAGGACTGTGTCTGGCACATATCCAATGTGCATTTTTATAGGATGACAATGGTACACTAAGCGTACAATTGAGGGAAGTCAACCTCAGGCAACATTCGAGCTAAGCCATGAGAGTGGGCAGGTGTGAGCCAGGCAGGGGACCAGCGTCTGTGAAGAGGCAGGAACTGGCAGCAGAGAGGCAGGTGCAGCCGGCAGGGTGAGGGAGACCTGCAGGCCCCGGGGATGCCACTGAGTGAGGAACATCCATGGCCCGTGTCTCCCACCTTCCTGTTTCACACATGGAGAGACCTGAGGCCACTGGCCCAAAGTGGCCCAGCAACACAGCTGTGGCCACTTCCTGTTAGCCGGGCCATCACTGCTTCCTCAATCTGCACAAGCGGACCTGAGGCTCAGAGCAGTTGACAGACTTGCACAAAGTCACAGCTAGAAGGCAGCAGAGACAGGACAGGGAGAAGCCCAGGACAAAAGCTGCCCTCCAGACACCCTCTGGTTTCCAGCAAGCACTGCGGGGAGCTCACACTGCAGGGAGAGCCAGGCCTCTAGGCATGGCAGCATGCGCTGTGAGTCCTGTGCTCCCAAGCAGTCAGCCCAGCTTCTGAGCTCGGGACTAGGGTGGGGGCATTGGGGGGGGAAGCCGCCCAGGTGGGGAGGAGAGTCAGTGGCCACCCCCACCAACCCCTCTCATCACTAGAATGATTTTCAGTATCAAAAATGAAAAGTTCTTCTTTGCTGACCTCAGATTCACATTCCCCTGGGCTGGCAGGGGGCAACAGTGCTGCCCCGAAGCCTACCCCTACCCCAGGAGGCCCTGCGGGAAGGCACCAGAAGCCAGGCCACGGGTTTCCCTCCTGGAGGCGACATGGCCAGACAGGTCCCACTGGCCCTGCAGGCAGCAGGGCATCCTGCTCATGGAGAAGCCCCAACAGGGCTTCACCGTACCCCAGTCCTCCCACACCTGGCCCTGAGAAAAGAAGGGGAAGGGCTGTGGCCAGGCAGGGCCAGCCCGACCACAGGGGCGCAGGAGGGGAGGCGCATACCCCGCATTCCAGCTGGGGCAGCCAAGTCTCCCTCCATCGCCATGGCAACACTTCCTGTGTGGGGCAGGGCGGCTGGGAGCAGCCCTGGGCGCCTTCCTGGGGCTAGGACCTGCTCCAGGGGTAAGACCCCACCACCCACCCACTCCCCTTCTGGGGGCTCAGTGCTAGGTGGGAGGCTCCCCCAGGCCAGCTTGACACACGGGCTCAGGGCACAGGCTGGCCTGCCACACCAGAGGGTGCCACTCGAGGAGCAACCCCCAGCTTAGTGCTGCTACTTCCCTGGAGCAGCCACACCTCCAGGGCCTCTCCCACTCTGTCTCCCCAGTGGCCCAGGTACAGGGAAGGGTCAGTAGCAGGGGCCCTGGGTCAGACAGACGAACCTGACACTGCCACACTGCAGTGGGACCCTGGAGCAGCTACAGAACCATCCTAATCCTCGGCATCCTCACCTAGAAGGAAGTTGAACATGCCAAGTGCCTTGCACATAATAAATGCTCACATTTGCAATCCAAAAACAAAGTAGGGGTGTGAATGGAAGAAGCCACCCAGGGGCGCCCTCCTCCAAGCTCAGGTCCCAAGGCAGGGCCCCAAGAAGACAGCAGAGGGGGACTGGCCCTCATGGCTAGCCTCGGGGCCCTGGGGACAGCACGAGGCCCAAGTGAGATGAGAACCAAGCGCATGGAGGTTGGGGAGGAAGATGGCGCACCCTCCCTGGCCCTCAGCCACGCCCCCCCAGCCTCCTGAAAAGGCGCCCCCAGAAGGCCTCTCCCCCAAGCTGGCCCCTCAGCTCACACCGGCACTGGTCGCCAGCAGCGGTTTTCCTAATAGAAGCCAGGTGTGGGCCAGATGCCCTGGGCGGAAGTGGGGGCAGGGCAGCGCGGAGGGCGGCATCCCAGCCCTGCACCGCATGCACGCCAAGCCCGGCGCCACCCCAGCAGCTGGGAGAGGGGGCGCAAGGCGTCCAGGCCCTTCCCAGGTCTCCTTGGCCCTGAGCCCACGGGAGCTCCCTCCAGAACCAATCTTCTCTCTCTCTGAGGCACTGGGAGCCCCTTGGCCGGCAGCCACTCCATCCCCACCTTAGCATCAGTCACCGCCCCCAGCCCTGCTCTGGAGGAGGAGGAGGAGGAGGAGGAGGATGAGGACGAGGAAGGCTGGAATGAGGCAGCAGAGGAGGGGAGAAGAGGAAGGAAATGGGGTGGAGGAGGTGGCCAAGTGATGCTCAGTCAAGGACAGGGACAGGGGGTGCCCAGAGGGCTCCAGGAGGGAGGGCAGCCTGGGAAAGGGGAGGGCGGGCCTCAGCTGCTCCTCCATGCTGAGCCTGGGCAAAGGCTCGGAGGCCAAAGAAAGCTGCAGGGGGGCTGTCACACCCCCCCCACCCGTGTCTGAGACTGGAACAGCCTCCAGGCACCAGCCCCAGGTCCCCTGGGGCCAAGAGGTCAGCCAGCCTCCCCGGGAAATGGGCTGGGGTGTGGCCACAACCCTCTGCCCAGCTCCTTCACCTGTCAGAGGGCCTCCTTTCGGTTTCCCACTGGACAGAAGTAGAACTGACTTTACTATCTGGGCCAAAATGTGGCAATTTGCCACGTGACTGGGTTACTGAGAGTGTGTGAGAGAGAGTTGAGGGGTTCAAGGGCCCCTAGACTAGTTAGGTTTAGGCTGGTGGTTTGTCATTGACCCCAAGTGAGGAAGAAGTCCTAGAAACATGGAGCAGGTTATCTGCCAGGGGCCTGGGGCTCTGCTGGGCAGCTCTTCCCCAGGGCAGGCAGCAAGACCTTGGGCTTCACCTTCCTCAGGGAAAAAGCCTCCTCAGCTTCCAGAAAGCTCTTTTTAGAAATGTAAATCCAGTCATCTCACTTCCTGCTTGAAACTCCCACAGCCCTGGTGACAGGCCCTTCACCTGCCCTAGGCCGCCTATATGTGCCCCTTGACCTTATCCACAATCCCAGCTCCATGGTCAGTCACTCAGGGAAGCACTGACCATCCCAGCAATTACGCCAGGGTCGGCCCTGTGTCCAGCTCTTCAGTGTTCGCTACCGGGCACCAAGCTCCTGCCTAGAGGTTTCTGCAGACAAATGGCTCCCCAGCGGCTCCAGGACTGAGACGTGAACACAGACCCCAGCTTCCATACGGGGACTTGACTGGCCCAGTGCATCACGCGTGCACACACACACTCAGGTCCTGGGCCCTAAGGTCTGGCAGGCCCCACCCAGGGCCCGCCCACTGTCAGACCACAGGGGCGCAGGGGGTGGGGCTGTTTCTCTTTGGTCCCACTGACCTTGCATGGGGGGAGGTTGAGGGTCTCAAAGGAAGGGAGGAAGTCAGAATCTCAAATTACCTGCCCGAAGCCACAGGATACCTTTGAGAAGGCCTGTGGGCAGTCTGGCTATGCCCCACCTCAAGATCAAAGCCAAGTCCCCCAAGAGCCCAGACAGGCTTCCCAGAAGGAGCTTAGAACAGCAACAGCCCACTTCCACCGGGACCCTTGGTGTAGACAGCCCGAGCCTGCCCCTACCTGCACCTGCTGGGCCCATAGCCTAAGTGGAGGCTTCAACACAGCCCTGCTGCCCAGGAAACTCACCTGAGAGGCCTGTGGCTTTGCTCTGGGGTCAAAGATCCGCAGCTGCTTATCCTGGAAAAGCAGAGAGCAGGAAACAGATTAGGGAAGGGGGTCCTATTCCCCACTCCAGGCTCCGATCAGCATGGCCCCAGTAACAGGGCTGGCATTACACACCTGGTTTCTGGGCAAAGGACTCTTCCCCACCCTGGTTCTACCTCCTTGCCAAAGGGGGGCAAGCTCCTACCTGCCCAGCCACCCAGAAAAGTAAACTCAGTGACAAGAATTCACCTTCCTGAGCACCTACTGCATGCCAGGCATGCCAGACACACAATCCCTTCTCATCTCTCCAACTACCTTATGATGCAGTGCTACCACCATGACCCCTTCACAGAAGAAGAAACAGAGGCCCAGAGCCAAAGCCTAGGCTAAGCCGCTTCCGGTGTGTTCAACCCTGCACTACGCCCAGCCCAGAGGGGCTCATTTGACCACATCATTTCTGCACTTAAAGAATTTAGCATCTGGCCGGGCACGGTGGCTCACGCCTATAATCCTAGCACTCTGGAAGGGCGAGGCGGGTGGATTGCTCAAGGTCAGGAGTTTGAAAGCAGCCTGAGCAAGAGCGAGACCCCATCTCTACTATAAATAGAAAGAAATTAATTGGCCAACTAGTATATATAGAAAAAATTAGCTGGGCATGGTGGCGCATGCCTGCAGTCCCAGCTACTTGGGAGGCTGAGGCAGAAGGATCGCTTGAGCCCAGGAGTTTGAGGTTGCTGTGAGCTAGGCTGACGCCACGGCACTCACTCTAGCCTGGGCAACAAAGTGAGACTCTGACTCAAAAAAAAAAAAAAAAAAAAAGAGAAAAAAAATGCACTGAAGTAAAATGTCCACACCTTGTATAGGGCCTTATTTCTGTGGAATAATCTCTGTGTCCACATGTGCATGCGTGTGTTTGCATGCAGATGAACACGCATAAAGAACGAGGAGAATCTGTGTCCACTGACTATTCACAGGCTTGGCCACAATAAATGGTTCAGTGCAAAAAGGAAGTTGCAGAATAACATGGCACAGTGCAATACTAGTATGGTCAAAATAAACAACATTCTCTATTTGTGTGACCAAGATCCTGTATCTTTTGTTTGTTTTTATTGATAGGCAAAAATTATACATCCTGTACGTTGAGCAAGTTTGCTAAGCAGCACAAGCCAGTGTGTTAATGCCAGGAACGAGAGGTGGGGAAGGTGGGAGCTGATTAGCTTTTCCCTTTTACATCTTAGCACAACTCCATTTTGCTTCATTTTTTAAATTTTTTCATATACCCCCAATTGGATGAATGATCCACTTTATTTCAATCAGCACAGATTCTTATTTTCGTATTTTGAAAAACAACGAATAATTGGAATTTGAAATTAAAAACAACATTATTTGCATCAGAAACAAAAAGCTGAAATATAGAAGTTCCTCGACTTAGAATGGGGTTTTATCCCAATAAACCCATCATAAGTTGAAAATATATCAAGTCAAAAAATCTTAAGTCAGGGACTCTTTGTACTTAATTATAAATCTAATAAAATATGTACAAGATTTATATGAGGAAAACCATAAAACCCTGATGAAAAAAATCAAAGACCTAATTAAATGAACAGAGTTTCCATATTCATGGATATAGGATCTCAATATTGTCAAGAAATCAGTTCCTCCCAACATTATAGATTCGACACAATCCCATCCAAAATTCCAGCAAGTTATTTTGTGAATACTGACAAACTCATTTTAAGGTTTATATGAAGAAGCAAAATACCCACAATAGTCAACACAATATTGAAGAAAAAGAAGAAAATTGAGGCCAGGCACAGTGGCTCACACCTGTAATCCTAGCACTCTGGGAGGCCAAGGTGGGCAGACTGGTCGAGGTTAGGAGTTCGAAATCTGCCTGAGCAAGAGCGAGACCTCGTCTCTACTTTAAGTAGAAATAAATTAATTGGCCAACTAATATATATAGAAAAAAGTAGCCAGGCATGGTGGTGCATGCCTGTAGTCCCAGCTACTTAGGAGGCTGAGGCAGCAGGATTGCTTGAGCCCAGGAGTTTGAGGTTGCTGTGAGCTAGGCTGACGCCACAGCACTCACTCTGGCCTGGGCAACAAAGTGAGACTTTGTCTCAAAAAAAAAAGAAAAAGAAAAGAAAATTGGAAGACTGATACTACTCAACATTACTATAAAGCTACAGTAACCTAGAACTGTGACATTGGCAAAAGACTACACAAACAGATCAGTGAAACAGAACAGGGACCCCAAGAAAGACCCACACAAATACAATCAACTGATGTCAGACAAAGTTGAACAAAGGCAATACAATGGAGAAAAGACAGTCTTTTCAACAAAGGGTGGTGTAGCGAATGGATATACAGAACTTACCCCTTTAACAAAAATTAACTCAAAATAGATCATAGGTAGAAACATAAAAAAACAAAACTATAAAACTCCCAGAAAATAACAGGAGAAAATCTAGGTGGCCTTGGGTTTGGCAATGACATTTTAGACACAACACCAAAAGCATAATTCATTAAAGAAAAACCTGATCAAGTAGACTTCACTAAAATTACAAACTTCTATTCTGCAAAAGACACCATCAAGAGAATAAAAAGACAAACCACAGACTAGGAGAAAAAATTTTTCAAACACGTATCTGATAAAGGATTTACATCCAAAATACACAAAGAACACTCAACAATAAGAAAACAAATAACCAAATTTAGTAATGGGCAAAAGACCTGAACAGACACCACTACAAAAAAGATATGCAGCTCTTTTTCATGGCGCCTCGGAGGAAATCAGCTGCTTCACGATGAAGCTGAATATCTCCTTCCCAGCCACCGGCTGCCAGAAACTCATTGAAGTGGATGATGAACGCAAACTTCGTACTTTCTATGAGAAGCGTATGGCCACGGAAGTTGCTGCCGACGCTCTGGGTGAAGAATGGAAGGGTTATGTGGTCCGAATCAGTGGTGGGAACGACAAGCAAGGTTTCCCCATGAAGCAGGGTGTCTTGACCCATGGCCGTGTTCGCCTGCTACTGAGTAAGGGGCATTCCTGTTACAGACCAAAGAGAACTGGAGAAAGAAAGCGCAAATCTGTTCATGGTTGTATTGTGGATGCCAACCTGAGCGTTCTCAACTTGGTTATTGTAAAAAAAAAAAAAAAAAAAAAAGGACAGAAGGATATCCCTGGACTGACTGATACTACAGTACCTTGTCGTCTGGGGCCCAAAAGACCTAGCAGAATCCGCAAACTCTTCAATCTGTCTAAAGAAGATGATGTTCGCCAGTATGTTGTGAGGAAGCCCTTAAACAAAGAAGGTAAGAAACCTAGGACCAAAGCACCCAAGATTCAGTGACTTGTTACTCCACGTGTCCTGCAACATAAACGCCGCCATATTGCTCTGAAGAAGCAGTGTACTACTACGAAAAATAAGGAAGAGGCTGCAGAATATGCTAAACTTTCGGCCAAGAGAATGAAGGAGGCCAAAGAAAAGCGCCAGGAACAGATTGCCAAGAGATGTAGGCTGTCCTCTCTGAGAGCAACTACTTCTAAGTCTGAGTCGAGCCAAAAATAAGATTTTTTGAGTTAAATAATAAATAAGACCATATCCTAAAAAAAAAAAAAAGATATGCAGATGAAAAATGAACATATAAAAGGATGCTCAACATCATATGTCATTAAGGAACTATAAATTAAAATGACGAGATTTTACCGCCCACCTATTAGAATGACTAACATCCAAAAAACTGACAATATCAAATGCTGACAAGGATGTGTAACTAGAACTCTTACTCATGGCTGATGGGAATGCAAATTGTATAGCCACTTTGGAAGACAGTTGGCTGGTTCTTTCTTTTTTTCCTTTCGTCTCTCTCTCTTTCCCCTCTCTTCCTCTCTCCCTCCCTCTTTCTCTCCTTTTCTTTCTTTTTTTTTTTTGAGACAGAGTCTCGCTTTGTTGCCCAGGCTAGAGTGAGTGCCATGGCATCAGCCTAGCTCACAGCAACCTCAAACTCCTGGGCTCAAGCAATCCTGCTGCCTCAGCCTCCCAAGTAGCTGGGACTACAGGCATGTGCCACCATGCCCGGCTAATTTTTTATATATATATCAGTTGGCCAATTAATTTATTTCTATTTATAGTAGAGACGGGGTCTCGCTCTTGCTCAGGCTGGTTTCGAACTCCTGACCTCGAGCAATCCGCCCGCCTCGGCCTCCCAGAGAGCTAGGATTACAGGCTTGAGCCACCACGCCCGGCCTTCCTTTTCTTTCTTTTAAGAGACAGAGTCTCGCTCTGTCACCTAGGCTGGAGTACAGTGGTGGAACTCCTGGGCTCAAGGGATCCTCCTTCCTCAGTCTTCTGAGTATCACCACACCTGGCTAATTTTTAAAATTTTTTGTAGAGATGGCATCTCACTATGTTGCCCTGGTTGGTCTCAAATTCCCTGCCTCAAGCAATCCTCCCGGCCTCCCAAAGTGCTGGGATTACAGGTGTGAACCATCGTACCTGGCCAAGATGACACTTTCTTACAAAGCTAAATAGAGTCTTAGCCATATGATCGAGCAACTGTGCTGCTAAGTGTATTTACCTAAATGAGCTAAAAACTACATCCACATAATGTTTATAGCAGTTTTATCCCATAATTACAAAACTGGAAGCAACCAAAATGTCCCTCAATAGGTGAATGGATAAATAAACTGCAGTACATTCATACAATGGCATATCATTCAGGATAAAAAGAAATAGTTTAGACCCAAATCATAAAACTCCTATAAGAAAACATATGGGAAAACGTCATAACATTTGATTTGGCAATGATTTCTTGGATATGACACTAGTGGCACAGGCAACAAAAGCAAAAATAGACAAATGGAACTACATCCAACTTAAAAACTTTTGTTCATCAAAAGTTTGGCCAGGCACAGTAGCTCACACTTGTAATATCAGAACTTTGGGAGGCCAAGGCGGGAGGACTGCTTGAGGGCAGGGGTTTGAGACCAGCCAGAGTAAGAGTGAGATCCTGTCTCTACAAAAAATAGAAAAATTATCCAGGCATGGTGGTGCACACCTATAGTCCCAGCTACTTGGGAGGCTGAAGCAGGAGGATTGCTTGAGCCTAGGAGTTTGAGGTTGTAGTGAGATATGATGACGCCACTGCACTCTAACCAAGTGACAGAGTGAGACCCTGTCTCCAAAAAAAAAAAGGCAACAGTCAACAAGGTGAAAAGGCAACATATGGAATGGGAGAAAATATTTGCAAATCATGTAGTTGACAGGGGGTTAATATTCAGAGTATTTACAGAACTCCTACAACTCAACAACAGAAAAATAAAATAACTTGGTTAAAAAAATGAGCAAAGCACTTGCATAGACATTTGTTCAAACAAAATATGCAAATGGCCAGTAAGTATATGAAAAGATGTTCAACATCACTAATAATCAGAGAAATGCTAATCGAAACCACAACGAGTTATACCCATTAGGATGGTTACTATCAAAAACAAACAAACAAAAACAAGTGCTGGCGGGGCTGTAAACAACTTAGAACCCTCGTACACCGTTGGTGGGATTATAAAATGGTACAACCACTATAAAAAACATGATGGCAATTCCCCAAAAAATTAAAAATAGAACTATCATATGATTCAGCAATCCCACCACTGGGAATATATCCAAAAGAATTAAAAGCAGGGGCCGGGTGCGGTGGCTCACGCCTGTAATCCTAGCTCTCTGGGAGGCCGAGGTGGGCGGATCGTTGGAGCTCAGGAGTTCGAGACCAGCCTGAGCAAGAGCGAGACGCCATCTCTACTATAAACGGAAAGAAATTAATTGGCCAACTAATACATATAGAAAAAACTAGCCGGGCATGGTGGTGCATGCCTGTAGTCCCAGCTACTTGGGAGGCTGAGGCAGCAGGATTGCTTGAGCCCAGGAGTTTGAGGTTGCTGTGAGCTAGGCTGACGCCACGGCACTCACTCTAGCCTGGGCAACAAAGTGAGACTCTGTCTCAAAAAAAAGAACTAAAAGAGGGTCACGAAGAGATATCTGCACGCCCACGTTCGTGGCAGCACTGTTCACAACAGCCAAGGCGTAGAAGCACCCCAAGAGCCTACTGACAGACAAATGAATAAACAAAGCATAGTGTATATATGTGTACAATGGAAGACTATGCAGCCTTAAAAGGGAAGGAAATCCTACCATATGCGACACACAACATGAATAAACCTTGAGGAGTTGGCATCCCATTATGCTAAGTGAAGTTAACTCAGTCACAAAAGGACAAACTATATGATTCGCTTATATGAGGCATCTAAAGTCGTCAAATCATAGATACAGAAAGCAGAATGGCTGTTGCTAGGGCCTGGGGGTGGGATGAAGGGAAACTGTTGTTTAATGAGTATAGAGTTTCAGTTCTGCAAGAAGAAAAAAACTCTTGAGATCTGTTTCACAACAATGTAAATATACTTAACACTACTGAACTACACACTTAAAAATGGTTAAGATGGGAAATTTTATGATATGTGTTTTTTTACCACGATTTAAAAAAAATAGCTATCATTCCACAAAAAACATGGAGGAACCTTGAATGTATACCACGAAGTGAAAGAAGCCAGTGTGGAAAGGCTACATACTATATGATTCCAACTATATGACTTTCTGGAAAAGGCAAAGCCATAGACAGCAAGAAGACCAGGCTTGCCATCGGGGAGGGGAGGAGAGGAAGGAAGCTGGAACACAGGGGACTTTGGGGCAGTTGAAGCGCTTCTGTGTGATACTATAGTGGCAGACATGTGACATCGTCCATTCGTCAAACTCGCAGAATGTACAACACAGAGGGAACCCTCTGTAAATCATGGGCCTTAGTTAATACTGATGTATCTCAATGCTGGCTCATCAATTGTAACAACCATACCCCACTGACAGGGAACTGTGAAGGACAGAGCGAGGGAGGAAAGATGGACAAAGGAATATGGAAAATCTCTGTACTACTTGTTCAAGTTTTTCTTTTTTCTTTTTTTGAGACAGAGTCTCACTTTATTGCCCAGGCTAGAGTGAGTGCCGTGGCGTCAGCCTAGCTCACAGCAACCTCAGACTCCTGGGCTCAAGCGATCCTGCTGCCTCAGCCTCCCAAGTAGCTGGGACTACAGGCATGCGCCACCATGCCCCGCTAATTTTTTTCTATATATATTAGTTGGCCAATTAATTTCTTTCTATTTATAGTAGAGATGGGGTCTCGCTCTTGCTCAGGCTGGTCTCGAACTCCTGAGCTCAAACGATCCGCCCACCTCGGCCTCCTAGAGAGCTAGGATTACAGGCTTGAGCCACCGCGCCCGGCCTTTTTTCTTCTTTTTTTTGAGACAGAGTCTCACTCTGTTGCCCAGGCTAGAGTGAGTGCCGTGGCGTCAGCCTAGCTCACAGCAACCTCAGACTCCTGGGCTCAAGCGATCCTGCTGCCTCAGCCTCCCAAGTAGCTGGGACTACAGGCATGCGCCACCATGCCCCGCTAATTTTTTTCTATATATATTAGTTGGCCAATTAATTTCTTTCTATTTATAGTAGAGATGGGGTCTCGCTCTTGCTCAGGCTGGTCTCGAACTCCTGAGCTCAAACGATCCGCCCACCTCGGCCTCCTAGAGAGCTAGGATTACAGGCTTGAGCCACC